>APFE031397943.1:0-15758 GCA_000404065.3 Pinus taeda | reverse complement strand
TTCTCTGCATGTTTGATATCATGCAGGGTGTAAATTCCAATTCGCAGGGGAAAGGAGGGCCAGACATGCTTTTTTTCTTTTTTCAGGGTCTGAGTAACCCCATCGGCATTGATTTGATAAGCTACTTCCCTGGCAAGTAACTTATCAGGGATGTATAGTGGAAGCACATGGGGCCTGGCCTGACTGCCAAAAACTCTAATGTAGGTGAATTTCTCTTCTCCGAACCAACTTGCTACTGTGGTTAAATCCACCCCTGCTTGTTCAGAAATCTTCGGGGCAGGCTTATAAAAAATGGAGTAATGAATCGGAAACATGAAACCGTTGCAGATTTGATATAGGTGGTGTTTGTAGTTGGTATTCCACAAGTTTTGATGATATATGTGGATGGGTGTGGGGTCTTGCGACGTCCACCTCCATCCGAGTACAGGAAATTCAGAATTGAAACATAAAACATTCAACACATAGGCACTGTAATAAAATGGCGGAATGAACCTCTCTGTGACGCGAGAATTAAATCTGAAATTAAGAATGGCCTTGGCTAACTTATCGGATAATATATCCGCCCAATCCATAATCTCGCCACTACATGCCGCCTCCATTAAGGGGACCATTTCTATGGTAAAATCGGCAGAGTCATCTAATCCCCATAGTCTACATATCATAATTCCAGCATAGCAGTAAGGAGAACATAGAGAGTCGACTGAGTACTTACTCGAGGATTCGTGCTTGTGCATTGCTGAATTTTGTCTCCAGCCTCGAATTCGTTCGAACTCGGTCTCGTTTTCTGCTCGGAACTTCTTCAGCAATGCCGTGTTATACTTTTTCTCTTCTGTCGGTAGATGATACATTTTCCTTAGATCTTCGGCTCGAAAAGAACCGAAAATCCTCCCATCTGCAGTGCTGAACATTCTGTCGGTAATTGGGATCTCTTGGATTGCCCACCTTACCACATCCGTATATGGGAGAATTTGCTCCCGGGCCGCTATTCTGTGAAGAAAGGAATTGGCCAAGTCTTTTAGATTAGCCTCACATTTGCTGGTACTATCGCATGAGACTTGTATCCCGGTCACCTTCGACTCTTCGGCTTCAATCAAATTATATGTTCCTTGCCAAGTGGCTCTGGTAAGTCCCAGGCACGTAGTATCTGATATAAGCCCTTTATTTTTACTGCCTGAATCAACAACAGATTGCCCTGCGGCTGGCGAAGCGGTAGTCATTGTAGTCTTTTTGGACTTCTTTCCCATTCCACTAAATCTCTCTCTGTGGAAGAATTCTGCACAGAGAGAAAGATAGGCGTAATACAGGAAACAGTAACATGAATGGAATAGACTGAGGTATATATATCTTGATAAATTCATGGTGATCGATTGACTTAAGACGGCTTTCAGATCAAATCTGTGAATAGATCGCAAGCTTGTTGTTTTCATTAAATGGCCATTAAGGCCTGTCAATCTCATTAATACCAGTCACTTCGATTAATGGCCGAATGATTTATTTGAAGCATGCCTTGGGCGATTTGGCGGTTGAACGCGGATGAGCAGCTTTTCAAAAGATATTGCCTTAATTACAAATAAATCGTATTAAACTGCCTTTATGATTTTACTTTGAAAACTGCGCTTTTGCCCTTTTCGCAATCGGGCGTTGGGAAAATCCTAAGTCATTGCTTTGGTTCCATTTGGAATCCCCGATCGCCGATAGCAATATCGCATCGCGTCGGGAGTAGCGAGTGGGGCAGTTAAGAATGTGTGCATGGTCAATTACCGATCGCCGATAGCGATATCGCATCGCATCGGGGCAAGAGGGAGTTTATTTGCGTTTAGGCATTATCGCCGATTGCCGATTGCCGATTGCCAATATCGCATCGCATTAGAGCAAGGGGTTCTTAATTGTGTTACTTTATGTTTCGCTAATACCCGATAGCGATTTCGCATCGGAGCAAATCATAATGTCCTCAAGTTGTGTTCCCTTTGTCATTGCGATATGCGATCTTGCGATCGCTTTATCGCAATGATAAAAGATAAATTATTTTACGTTGAGGTTTTTGATTGGTTTTATTAAAGAGGCCTTTTAGTAATGTTTTCTTTAATTTCTTCGGGCCTTTTTGAAATAGAACTTTAATTGATACCAATTTAGAAACAAAAATTAAAAAGGGACCCATTTCATATTATGGTTTTGGAATAGTAATGATATGAAATGGGGGGTTGTTGTAGGGCACAACACAACCCTTGGAGTGACAAAGACTAATTGTAAGCTGGCACTGATGCAAATGGAGGATGAGAAGCAAATGGAAGATATGAGTAAGCAGTTGTCCGTGATTGAGACAAAGCTTACTGAATAGTCATTGGTCATCAGGACTCTTTCAGATAGTATCTTAGATGTGTCAAGAAGGCTAGAAGTGGTTGAGGATGATGATGATGATGATGAGGCATATGTGAGGCTGAATGTTCGGGAGGAGGATCGGGTCACTTATCTATAGAGGATGGAGATAGAAAATCCTGACAGATGGATTGAGTTGATTAGTGAGGGTGAGCCTTCAGGCTCTACTCCCTCCACATCTTCTTAGATGGGAAAGAAGATGGGGCTCATTTTTAGCTGCTTATAGCAGTGAGTCCTTAAACAGGTTGAGCAGATATGGCAGATGATGTAGGGATGGTTCGGCATCAAGCATCATGACATGTTGCAGATGGGATGTTGTTTCCATCGAACTGAGCATGGGTGAGATTGTTGGTGAGTCCAGGATGTGGCAAAATCCGAGATAGACTGGTGAAGGCATAAGGAGGGACATTCTTATGATTTGAGCATGACAGTTGGACTGATCACCTGACTAGTTCGAGTCATGGGGGCTAGCAGTGTACCAGAGAGATGTTGACATCAGGCAGGTGGGAAGGATGACAGTTCACAGGATGGGACGACACATGATGGAGATGGAAGTTATAAATATGTTGTAAGGATGTTTGCAATATGTGTAGGAGTTGACATCATGGATCGAGGATGAGACAGATATTGATGATCTTGATGGATGGCTACGAGGATGGTATGTTGTTGAGGACGACAATGATTTTAGGTGGAGGAGGATGTAAGGACCTGCAATCCTTCCATTCATTCGACGAGCTGGTTCATCCCTTGGGCACGTGGTTTGAACGAAGTGTAAAGCTCAAACTTACATATGTGATGATTCATGTTCATAATGGAGGAGGGCGAGCTATTTTATATGCGTGGGAGCATGATGGAACACCCACAGATCGACCCATACTTGAAGACAAAGCCGATGGGGTAATTGCGATGGAGTGTGGGTGCGTTAAGTCATGGAGGATGAGTTGGCCGGGTAGACCAACTCGCCCTGCCACCCATATAAACAAGTCATGCGATGGACTCATTTGGAATCATTGCTCAACGACTTCACTCATGAAGAAGAAGGCACAGATCTAAGGTGTGGACGCAGCAAAGAAGAAAGGCACAGTTTTGGTGATCCACCCGTTCTTGGCCAAGGCCGCACAGAGGTAGCACCGTTTATTGGTTTTGGGTGAAGGGCGCGGGTAGAGGTTGCCCGCGGGTTGGAGAAGGGCGTGCACGGGTGTGGCGCTCGGGTTGTGCGAAGGAGCGCCCGACGGTGAAACGAAGGGTGAACGCCTGGTTTGTGTGACGACTTGGCACGGGTTCTTGGGTGACTCAGGTGAGCGCCCGCCCATCATGCAAGTGTGCAAGGTGAGACATTTGGTGACGCCGGTTGTGCGAAGGGGGTGTCTTGGTGACTTGGTGGAGTCACCTGCCCGTCGTGCATGAAGACAAGGTTCAGTTGTGAAGTGCGGAAGGAAGCTTGTGTGACGGCGTGCCCGCCCGCCTTGGGCAAGGAAATCTTGGTTGTCGCACGAAGGTGTGACAAGATTGTAAATTTGGCTAAGTATGAAACTTGGGGTTTCCAAGTATACTTGTAAAGATTTGTAACTGTTGCAAAAGACTGTATAATATATTATTCGGGTAGACTCATTGTTCAGGGAGTTGCCCCTCCCTTTATACTGTGCAATTGTGTTCTTCATGTATAATTGCTGATGTTAATGAATGTGTATGGCTATTCATTGGTATAAAGGAATGTTAATAATTACTTGGTTGAGAAACACAAACTACGTAGAATAAGTGGTTAGGTGTAGTCCACAAACATAAGTATTGGTGAAAAGAAAGTGTTCGGTGGTGCCGCACCTCGCCTAGCATGGTTGGAAGACTACCGTAGGCCTGGGGGCATGACATGGACGGCCTAGTGGCTTTAATTGAAAGTCCTCCTTGTGACTTAGGTGAGTAGTCCACATCAACACAAGAAATACAAAGGTCCTCTCATTCTATGTTACTTAAGGCAATCTCCTTTGGTGGCAAAAAGATTGGGTGTGTCCTTGGCAGTACTTGTTACTTGCATGGTTAGCTTCATGGGTCTATGTTGGACAACCATAGACCCTTAGGGTGATAAGGTTTGACTCACACCTTATGCTCATCTAACATTCATGTGATAAAGTGGTGGTGGAGGAACAAGTTGGGGAGATGGTGATTTGGCGTTGATAAGGATGTGAGTGAGGCAATGGCACACTGTGGGGGTGATTATCAATTTCATATATGTGGCTTTACAGAGTCAATGTGCTCTTAAGTGATGTGATGTTGAATTTGGCCACACATACATTCGATTCCAAATAAGTGTTTCAGTTAGCTATTTGACCACTAAAACATATATCTTAGTGGGTTTATAACTAACTACTCACCAACTTGATGTCTCTAATTTAACATCATACTCACCATTACACCGTTCATAGATAAGAACAATATTTTTTATCCATTAACAAATGTTCCAAAAAAATTGTCATTGCATCTTCTATATCAAATAAAATGCTAAAAACCAACTTTCTATATCAACTAAAATAACCAAAGACCCAATATAAAATTTATAAAATTACAATTTAATATATCTTTTTAATTAAACTTACCATAACCCAACAAAGAGTCAAAATAACTAATACGAAACATCAATAAAACTAAAAGCTTTATATATAACATAATAATTTTATTTACTAAATTAATATCATAATATAATTTTAACTCACATGAATTTAATTTAATTAATTTTCTTTATATATAATATATTATTTTTTTAATAATTCATATTAATGTATATTAATAACTTTAATTTCAATTATAATTCATAAATATTATATTTATATGTATATATAATATATTATATTATATATTATATATATATATCTATAATTAACTAATCATATTATTTAAAATTATCAATTTGTTAATTGTAATATAATTAATTAAATTTATATTTAATTTACTACATATATATCCAATTATTATATTATTATATATATTTTATTTATCTTTTTATATATATTTTGTTTTTATATTAAAAATTTATTTTTATTTTCAATTTCTCTTTCATTTAATAATAAGATTTATGGTTCCAGAAACTTATTAAATCATTATCAATTGAATTACCCCAACAATTTAAATTTATATTATGTCTTATCATTTAATTATATTATTAAATTATTGATACTTCTTACATTTATTCTTAAAATAAATTCATAGAACGAATCTTATGAAATAGACATGCGAGTTCAAGTGCACCACAATGTTTTTACTACTATGAACTTTTGCAATGGAAGCTGATTACATGTTTGTAGTGAGTGAGGTAGTGTGGGATATAGCAACAAGATGTGTGAGAAGAATAGGAACAATCGAAATTGAATTGAAAAAATTGAATAGCATTTCCTTTATTTTGAGTGAGAAGGATAAGAACTATGGAAATAGGAAGCATGGAAATTGAATTGAAATAATTGAGTAGCGTTTTCTTGCTTTTGAGTGAGAAGATAAGAACTATGGAAATTGAATTGAGTAGCATTTCATTGCTTTTTCTCCTCACATTCACATTCTCTTTCGAGAGGGATGGACCCGGTCACTCTCCACCTTTTATGCCCAATGTTCGCATTACCATTTTCCACGTCGAAGAATAAAAAGTCAACACACAATTATTCATTTTCACCATATAAGAGGCCATGAATGAATCATCCACGTATGTTAATTGGCCTTCTCGATTTGCTACCCAAATGCATGCGAATCCCGTCACTCGGAGCCGCCGATGATGATTGACCTGGACGGTTCGACCGTCTGGATGAGAAGTCGTCCCTCCAACCTCGTAGGATAGTCCACGTCAACACCAAGAAATCCGGGAGCCTTTTGGATTCTACGTTACTTTTTTATGACAAGAAAATGAGGCATGGTCCACGTCAACACCAAGAAACCCGGGAGTCTTTTGGATTCTACGTTACTTCTTTATGACAAGAAAATGAGGACTGCAGTGTGTGTGTTTTGGATCGGGCCGTATCAAAGGGATTTGGTGGCAGCGCCCGTCTCCTTTGATGGCCAAAAGATTGAACTGCCCTCTACTTGCATAGTGATTATGTGGTGGAGTACGTGGAGGATGGTGACTTGGCATCATCAATAAGGATGTGGGTGAGGGGTAGGATGTAGGGTGAGTTTAAATTTCATATTCGTGGTTCTAACTAAAGCTCTATCATTTAGCAAGTCATATGATGTTGAAATGGATAAGATAGGTATATTTCATGATATGTTAATGTCTCTTAAAATGAAAAATTGAAAATGGTTTGCATATTAAGAGATAATTTTTTTTGGATTTAATAAATCCATGATATATATATATATATATATATATATATATACTCTCCATTTTTAAATGTATAAATGGATGCAATGCGCTTTAAAAGTTCTTTAAGACATTTGGATTCCGTAGATTATACAATTTAAGTTTGCAATTCTAACTAATCTTTACTAGATTTTAAACAAAATCGATAGAAAAATATTCCTAAAGAAAAGACGAAAATGTGAAATAGTGGGAGTACTTGAAATTTCTTAAAATGTTTTAACCATAAGAATGTTTTAGTGACATTGTCTATATTAAAATCATTTGATTTTATTAATACATTTTTAAATATATGTTAATATTACCTAATCTTGCATAGTGAAGTATTTTATTTATGGTCCATATTGAACATTTTTATTGTCATTAATATTTTTTGAATACCACATATCAATTTTATATAAAAATTAAATGAATTACACATCTCTTGTTGGCCCAAAGGTCACATTAAGACAAGGGGGTGCAAGGGATGGATTAATGTGAGGTCAACGTAATGAATCATAACTATAAGCATTATATTGTCAACCAGAACAATGCATCATCAAGCAACCATCATATCAATAACATGTCAAGAAGCCATCACAACACAAGAGAGACAAAATATTTTATGTCGAAATACATATGGGAGAAAACCAAAAACCCTTCTTTTTTATCTTCAATTCATTACATAGACTTGTAGGCTCTAACGTGCTGGAGGAAACTACCTCCAAGGTATGGAAGTTGCCACTTGTGATAGGCTACAACTTGATCGAGACACCAACCTCAATGATGAGCGACCCCCAAATCGTTCTAGGCTGCCACATGATTGAGGCACCAACCTCAATGATGAGCAGGCTCCAACGTGCTCTAGGCTCCTACCTGATTGAGACACAAACCATGATGATGAACACGATCCAACCTACTCTAGGCTCCGACTTGATTGAGGCACCAACTTGAGTATGAGAAGGCTCCAACCTTCTCTAGGCTCTAATCTAATTGAGGTTCCAGCCTAAGTGGAGGCACCCACCTCATTTTTCAACTCCTTGTGGACCTCTATTTCATATCATTTTCAAATTGCATCCAATATCATCATTTATAATTGAACCATAAGCCAAACCAACCTGTAATCATTATAACTACACTCTCTATCATTGTCTCCAATCAAATTCATTTCTACAACTTTCAATTGTTGCTACCACAATCTCTACCACAATTTATACATGTTGTCACCATCATCTTAACCTACACCTAATATTACCACTGTAAATACAGTCATGTTAATCTCTGTCATAGTATATTATGATGTTGTCTACACTCCACTCCAACTCATTCACTGATCTACTCATTCAAATTCCTTCATCATGTATCCAAAACCACTGTACTCTACTCGTGGGCCCTTAAAACATAAAAAGTGATTCTGAAACTACCCCCAAGGTATGAAAGTTTCCACTTGTGATAGGCTACAACTTGATTGAGGCACCAACCTCAATGATGAGTAACCTCTAAATTGGTCTAGGCTACAACCTGATTCAGGCGCCAACCTCGATGATAAGCAGGCTCCAATGTGCTCTAGGCTCCTACCTGATTGAGACACCAACCATGATGATGACCAAGATCCAACCAACTCTAGGCTTCAACCTAATTGAGGCACCAACCTAATGATGAGCAGGCTCCAACCTTCTCTAGGCTATAATATCATTGAGGCTCTAGCCTAAGTGGAGGCACCCACCTCATTTTCAACTCCTTGTGGACCTCTATTTCATATCATTTTCAAACTGGATCCACTATCATCATTTATAATTGAACCATAAGTCAACCCAACCTACAATCATTATAACTACACTCTCTATCATTGTCTCCAATCACAATCATTTCCACAACCTACAATCACTACCACCGCAATCACTGTCATAATTTGTACATGTTGTTACCATCATCTCAACCTACACATATTGTTACCACTGTAAATACAATCATGTTAACCTATGTCACAATCTATTATGTTGTTGTCTATAGTCCACTCCATCTCATTCATCAATGTAGTCATTCAAATTCCTTCATCGTGTATCCAAAACCAATGTACTCTACTTATAGGCCCTTAAAACATGAAAAAATGATTATGATAATCAAATAAATGTTAACAAGGCTTTCCAATCCTCTGAAAACATCCACCACTAAGTCTTGATCACCATGCCTTTTTGAAACTCAGTTTGGACCAATATTGACCCCAAAAACTCATAAAAAACCAAACCAAACTACATAATAAATTAATGGTTCTACAAATTCTCCCTTTCTAATCATGCTTCTACAAAATGAACACACCTAGTGTCGATGCTACAAAATGTATATCAACAACTTTCTAATAGTGCTACAAAATAATATATATATCTATATACACACACACACACACACACACACACACACACACTACCAACGATGCCTATCACCTCAACTATACCTTTGTTACAGTTGGATACACTTGGATACACTTTTCGTTAAGTTAGCAGATTCCAATATATCTAGTGATTTTCGTATGCCAAACTCCCATCGACCACAGAGGTATGTCAAAAAAACAATAATTTTCTTTGAATTAGTACTTGGTGTAGACCAAAACTAGAATGAAAAAGCTACCATTATTAACGAACCAAAGTTTGAACTCCATCTGCAATTTTCACAATATAACCAAAGCACCAATCATTGAATGAATGTGACCCAACTTCAACTACATATCTCAGACTTGTCCTTCGATTTCAACTTCAAGACTTATGTGCTTGATGAGTATATTTTTTGTGGAGGTTTTTGTCACACATATATATTTTCCTTGTGGTCCCATTATCTAGAGGTCTGACCATGGGATATAGAATATGCCTAACATTGTAGACACATAGATGACTAGATGACCTCAACATAACATTTAAGTAATAATGAGACTTGGCCCCTTTAACCATATGACCATACCATATGATCAGATAATATGAGGCCTTGGTCATTAGCATGATGATGTTAGCATGACAATGTCATCATGCCACATGGTAGGCAGTGATGTTGAAAAATGCAGCAAGAAAATCTCAGTTTGACTTTGCCTTGGTAAAACTAGAGATAATTCGAATTTCCACATCAATAGAAATATTGGAGGTAGTTAACTAAGGCGACATGGCACTTGTTATTCAGTTAACTCAATAAATTTGAGTTGGAGGGATTGAGTTCAGTTAAGCACGATTGATCACTAATTTGTAGCAATCTAATTCAATTATATTAAGTTGTGTTCAATTAAACTAGTTCCAACTGTTGGACAAACTAGTGGAAGGTTAGTTGTGTAGTGTGACTTCAGTCTAACTCAGTGATCATATAGTTAAATGATCAATCAGCCAAAATTAGCTAGTGCATGCAAAGAATTCAAGTTCCCCATCTGTGGTGGAGATTCCAAGGCAATGTAACATTAGTTGTAAACTATTATGGAGTGTACAAGTGTTGCATGAAATCAGAGATCAATCCTTGGAAATTATACAGTCAATTCGAGGAAATTCCTAAATAATAGGTGCCTAATTTCCTAAAGAATTACGCAAGGAAATAAGGGACTAATGGAGGCATAAAAATAGCTAAGTGTTGGCTAGAGGTCCTCAATCAATAGAGAGATAGGTTATTCACTTGCAAGTTAAGCTCAGACAGAGCTATCATTTGTAATACATCTCTATTCTTTGATTAATGCAAGACAAGTTGAAGGGGTTTTGAGTAGTTGCTTTCCCCTGGATAAATCATTGTTCATGTGTGATGTTTATTCTTGCATGTTTATGATTTATGTTCTAAATTGTGAATTTGAATTATGTAAAGCAATAGAGTAGGTTTGTGTCTTGTGATTTTGACTAAAATTTCATAAGTAGTTAAAAATATACATCATAATTTGTACATGGTATCAGAGCAAGTTCACAGTAGAACAAGAATTTCTAAGTTGTTTAACATGAGGATCAAATTTTCAGTTTAGTGTAGCAAGATTGCTTCAGAGCTGAGAATATGACCTTCAATGGGCTAAGGCTAGAGTATGGCCTGGAAGGCACCTCTAATTTCATCACATGGAGGCGGTATTGGATGACAATGGTTTGCTAGAATACATCAAGACAAATGTTGCAAAACCTCAAGCATTTGATGCCTAGAGCCTTGCTCAGTGAAAGATGTAGCTAAGGCGAGGAGAATAATATTGGAGGGAGTACGTGATCACATTATATCAAATATCCACAAAAAATAAACTCCATTCTCAATGTGGAAAGCACTGATAAAATTGTTAGAATATTAGTGACCATAGGAAGATGGCTCAAGGATAAAATTTGAAATATCAAGATCTAGAAGAATGCCAATATTTCACAATATCTATGTAGGTTCACTCAATTTCGTGATGAGCTTGTTGGGGTTGGTTTTAATGTTGCAGAAGATGCCTTGGTAAGCATATCCCTTCTAGGCCTTCCCAAGAAATGGCATATCTACCAAGATTCGCTGAACAGGAGGGAGAAACTACCAATTTGGGAATGGTTATGGTCTAATTTGGTGCAAGAGGAAATAAGGTGGAAAACTAGAGATGGAACCTCATTCAAAGAAGAGGAAGAGGAATTTCTCTAGTTAGAAAAGGAATGAAGGCCAAGGGAAAGAAGTCCCAAGGTGAGGCTAAGTCTAGCCAATAGGGCAAGAAGAAAGACTTGTCCAAAATTAAATGCTTTAGTTGTCATGAATTTGGGAACTATGCTACAAGGTGTCCGTACAAAAGTTCTAGCAAGAAGGAGCTTGCAGGAGGGGCAACAGGTGAAGCTTGAATTCACCCTTATCACGTGCATGGCCAACACCATGATGGGGAGTGTGTGGTACTTGGACTTTGGTGCCTCGTTCCACATGAATGGGTGTAGAGATTTTTTCAGGGATCTTAAGGAGAAAGATCTTCAAATGCATATTGAGTTTGGGGATGACAAAAGGTACAATGCAATTAGGATTGGTGTGGTCACCTTTCATAGGGAGTCAAGATCCCCTCTCTGACTCAAAAATTTCATGATTATTCCAGGACTAATGAAAAATATCATCTCAGTAGCAATTTTGGAAGACTGTGGTTATGATGTTCTCTTCAACAAAGGAAAGACATTCTTGAGAAACAGAGCCACATGATAGGTGAAGCAGATTGGGGTTAGATTCAGGAACCTTTATTCACTTGAGGTAGAATATGCAAGCACAACCTTCAGGAGCATGGCAGAGATTAGAGATATGGTGGTTGAGAGGGAGTGGCATAGACCTCTGAAAATGCAGCCTCATAAGGAGCTTGAGGAAGTTGTGGAGCAGTCACAAATGGAGAGGCAAAGAGGAGGAAGATTGGAGACATCCACCCAAGAAGATACCTCCAGTAGGGGGATATATAGAGCTAAGTGGGAAGAGGGAGAACATGAAGTTATACCTTCATGAGTGAGGTGGAGTGATGTAGAACCTTAATCCAAGAGTTGTAGAAATTTAGGCAAGGTCCATTAAGGCATTCTCCTCATGTACCATTACCTTGCTACAGGGACCCACAACATTTAGTAGCAGGAGGATCAATGTCATTCAAATAATGAAGAGTGTAGAGGAGTTTTGATAGGAGAGAACGAGGCTCAGTAGCAGAGTCAACAACAACACAATTTTCCCAGAGACAATTGCAGATAGAGTTGATTCAATGTTTTCTTGCTTTGTTTTTTTGGATACTTCTCAGTTGCAGATGTTGCAGTAGCAACAAAAATAGTGAGAGTTGTTGCATGAAATACATTCCACAGGTGCAAGATAAGGGTGGTTTATAATCCCTTTCTTGCTAAGAGGTAGTGTTGAAAAATGCAGCAAGAAAATATCAATTTGACTTTACCTTGTTCAAACTAGAGATAATTCGAATTTCCACATCAACATAAATCTTAGAGGTAGTTAACTGAGATGACATGGCACTTTTCACTCAGTTATCTAAAAAAAATTTAGTTGGAGGGCTTGGGTTCCATTAAGAATGATTGATTTCTAATTTGTAGCAATCTAATTTAGTTATATTAAGTTGTGTTAAGTTAAACTTGTTCCGATTGTTGGAGGAACTAGTGGCAGGTCAGTTGTGTTGTGTTACTTCAATCTCACTCAATGATCATCAAGTTAACTAATCAATCAACCAAAATTAGCTAGTGCATGCAGAGAATTCGAGTTCCTTAGTTGTGGTGAATATTCTAAGGCAATGTAACATCAGTTGTAGAGTATTTTGGAGTGTGGATGTGTTCCATGCAATCAGAGGTCAATCCCTAGGAATTACATGGTCAATTGGACGAAATTCCTAAATAATAGGGGCCTAATTTCCTCAGGAATTGTACAAGGAAATAGGGGACTGATGGAGGGATAAAAATGGTTGTGTTGGCCAGAGGTCCTCAATTAGTAGAGAGATAGGTTATTCACTTGCAGGTTGAGCTTAGACATAGCTAACATTTGTAATACATATATATTACTTGATTAATGCAAGACATGCTGAAGGGGTTTTGATAAGTTACTTTCCCCTAGATAAATCACTATGCATGTGTGATGTTTCATCTTGCATGTTTATGATTGACGTTCTAAATTTATAATTGAATTCTGCAAAGCCATAGAGTAGGTCTGTGTCTTGTGATTTTGACTAAAACTTCATGAGAAGTTGCAATTTGCATCATAATTTCTACAAATGAGTAGTGCCACATGTCACCTATTTCCACTACCCAAAAATTTGCAGTTGTATCTACCATGTGTCACACTCTAGTTGTTAGGTCCCTATAATACTAGTGATTACCCCATTACTATTGGAGTTGTATCCCTTATTAATATTATTGAGCCCCTATTTTCCCCATATTTTTATTACACTGCCCCATAGAATCCCTCTATTGTTATTTTTGTGGCTTTATATTATTATTGTTAGGTCGGTTGGGTTATATTGTGACTCCATAGACTCCTATATATACAAATGAGGTTTTGTCATTTGAATCATCGAAGAATTGTTCATTTGTGTAATGTAAAGGAGGGTTCCCCCTCGAAGAGGCTAAATTATAAGGCGTTGATCTCTCTTTTCTATCTTTTTGTGAGCTGGTTTCATAACATTTGGTACCAGAGCTTTGGATTCTAGGGTTTTGCTGCTCCAAATAGGTCATCGTGGTATTTTCGCTATAAATTTTTTTTCTACAACGTTTCAGCAGCGAAAAAAACCCATTTGAGACGAAATCACACTGAACCTCGGGTCCGAATTTTAGATCTCGTCACACTATATTTGCGGAGATAAGATTTGAGGAAGTTGGTCTTTTTGTAGACTCCTAAATTACATTCCAAATAGGTGACTTGGGGAACATCATCATAGCTTTCTCTCTGAGCATCGGATTGAAATTTTGTAAGAAGGTACAGAAAGAGGACAAACTTTAATTTCTTGTATATATTTTTCAGTTCCATAGGTTGAAACAGTGAAACAGTGAGGAGGAAGCTAAGATGGATGGTTTAAAGAAAGGTGTAGAAGCTAAGATGGATTGTTTAAAGAAAGTTGTAGAAGCTAACATGGATGGCATGGAAGCTAAGATGAATGGCATGGATGCTAAAATGGATGGCATGGATGATGAGATGGAAGAATTGAAGATAAATATGAATAAGTTGCTACAAGAAATGGTCATTAATTGTGAAAGGGTAGTAAAGGAAACTCATGATGAGAACAAAAAAAATGTTAATCATGATTTCATAGACTCTAATGTTGGATCGAAGACCCACCATGTTCCAAAAATCGATGTGAGGAAGTTTGATGGCAAGGATCGCGCAACATGGATATTACAGATGGAGCAATTTTTCGATCTCAATAATGTGCAAAACACACAAAAGGTACGTATTGCAACTTTATATTTGGAACCAAATCAGTTTGTATGGTATCAATGGCTTTGCTCTCGTAAACAAATTATCACTTGGGAAATTTTTACGGAAGAATTCACAGAACATTATGAGGATACAAAAAGCAACACGTTTTTTAGCCAATTGATAAGTCTCAAACAAAAGGGTTCAATAATGGAGCATATTGAGGAGTTCCAAAATTTGAACATAAGGGTAAAAAATATTCCATAGGAGTATAGGATTGATGTGTTCATAGGGACTTTAAAGGATAATATCCAACATGGTGTTCGCCTTTGGGAACTTGATTCATTAGAGAAGGCATTCAGGTTAGCAAGAAAAATGGAAAGCAAAATTATGGCAACCAGGAAGCATACCACTCACATCTATAAAGACGGAAGTGTTGTTTCTGCTAGTCTTGCACAACCTATAAGGTTGACACCACAACAATTGGAAGAAAAAAGAGCAAAAGGGCTTTGTTACAGTTGTGATAGCAAATACACTAAAGGTCATAAGTGTGCTGAGAAGAAATTATTCTACATAGGTTGTGAAGAGGAAGAAGAAAAGGAGAAAGAAATGTCAAAAGAAGAGGATATACTCCAGGAACAAAGCCTAGATGAAAGAACAAATGAATCCGACCATATCTTGTAATGCATTGGCAGGAATTACCACTCCTCAAACTATCAAGATAGAAGGACAAATCAAGAAGAAAAAGGTAATAGTGTTGATTTATTCAGGAAGCACCCACAATTTTATTCATTGTAGGGTAGCAAAAGAATTGAATTGCTTCCTATATCCGGCACCAGAGTGTCAAGTGATGATTGCAAATGGAGGAACAATAAATTGTTCGGGAAAGTGCCATAATATCAAGCTATCCATGGGAGAATATGTATTGGCTAGCCCAATGCTTTCCATTCCAATGGGAGGTGCTGATGTTGTATTAGGAGTCCAATGGCTACAATCCTTGGGTACAATAGCTTTTAATTTTCAAGAACTTTCATGAAATTTTCTATGAAGGAAAGGAAGTTGTATTAAGGGGTATTGCAGGGAAACCGGGAAAGATAATAAGCTCTAATGGTATGACAAAGCTTCTAAAAATGGAACAAAAGATGTGTAATTGCAAAATTATTGTTTCGCTAGATGTTTCCACATCGGAATCATCTATTCTCAGATCTCAAAAAGTCCTGGATAATCATTCCAAGGTATTATGAGACTC
>APFE031397938.1:459562-508740 GCA_000404065.3 Pinus taeda | reverse complement strand
AAATTTAAATTTAAAATTAAAATTAGATACGTGTCATTAAGAACACACTCAACTCATGATTTACCCTTGATTAAAAATAATCTTGATATTATAACTTTCATAGAATAATGTAGAATTTTGTAGATTTTTTCTACAAATTAGCTAGCTCTGATACCATGTAGAAATTTCCCACTTGTAGATCACTTGGTAATGCAATGTACTAAAGAAAAACACTTGATCTAATTCTACAAACAATTTAGCGGAAGCTTAATCAACCATGAGCAACATCAATAAGAACACATATAACTAATATGGAGAAATCAAACACATATAACACAAGATATATCCATAAAAAAGCACCAGCATAAAATCCCAACCATGTATTATCAATCAAGTGGAAATCCTCTTCACAATACAAAAAGAATCAACTCTCAAGCTATCCTGCTCTCTCTGTACTCTGATGATCTTCAATCAGCTGAAGATATGTCTCATGAACCACCCAAGCCCTATTTATATAGGCTTTCCATATGGTCCTTACGTAGTTTGCCTAGGAAATAATAGCAAAAGCACATGTTATTAATTCCAACATACCGAAAACAACCAATGGTCCAACTACGTATTCCTTGAGAACACTAGTTCCTCAACCATGCAAAAACTACTTACTAGAAATAGTTAAGCATCTGATAGTACATTGTCCCACATCTAATCTCAACTGGATCTCTGACAGAACTGAGATGCAACAGTTATACATGAGTGAATCCTCAGCTATCTAAAATAATAGTTGTCACATGCATGCAAGCATTAACAAACTATATTTTATTATTTTAACAACTTGTTAAAATAATCTAACTAGACTTGACTAGTTAGAACTAAGTCAACTGATTCTCTCATTATAGAACTTAACCTTATCTCCTTTAATCAAGGGATAAATTCCTAAATAAAGGGAGAAATTAATTGCATGATCTCACAAAGACTTCAAGTTTAATTTTTCATAATTAATTAACTGATGGAGATTAATTAATTAATATTTTAAACTGCTGTTAAGACCAAAATTAATTTTACTTCCTATAGATAGACTAGGGACTGTTATAAATAGGAAGGGACCTAGAAATGCTATTTTTAGAACTTTCTATTTTTAGCAGTTTCACCTCTCATGCAATGTGGCCAATGACCTCACTGGCCAAACTGCTATTTTTAGGACTTCTATTTATATCACTTTATAAATTTAGCATTTCTTGTTGCACATTTTTCAACACTCCCTCTCAACGAGAAAGGCTTCCTCTCGAACTCGATCCTATAACTCTGGAATGTTCTGCATGCAACACATATATCCGGTCCACTTGCTCCAACAACACTTAGAACAAAAACACTCCCAACTGACCACTTTTTTGGGCTAGGAACATACTCTGATGCTGAAGCTCTACCTGCTGCTGACAAGTGCTCCCTCTCTGACATTTGCGCTGCTACAACATCTCCATGCATCTCACACCATTGCACACCTCTCTATGCCACCTATCACTATGCAAAACACTTGTGGCTCTCACATTGCTGTAGCTTGCTAGCTATGCACTGTCCTAGGATTCCTTGCACTGTCGCTCTCTCTATTGCTCCATCTGCATCTGTCTCTACCCAATCAGTCAGTTCCTACTACTCCACATTGGGGCTCCTGTAGCAAGGTCTCATCCAAGAGGTTGGGTACCTCAAGGATCCTGCCCCTCCTCCTTGGGATGATCACTCTATATCAACCCACCTCCTACCTGGAGGTATGGCTACATGTGATTCCTTAGCCCACCTGGCTCGAAGTTTCCCCCTACTAGAGGGCTTTGCATGAGTATATGTCTCTACTTAATCTCCACTCAACTTCCCCTATTGTGGTTGCTCGACAACCTCCTGAAGTTGCTGCACCAATCGTGGCTCCTCGACAATCATCTGAGACTTCTTCTAGCTCTGCATGTTGAGAGGTAATATACCCTCCCTCTTAACCACCACGTCTCCATCAATTGCCTTGTTGCTCAAGGCTTTACATGCATCTTGAACCTTAAGAGCATACAGGTTCTTGATCAGTGAACCAATCGGCTTCACCTATCTAGTGATGAATTGTCTAAGGAAAATCTTTCCCTTATTGAAGACTATATCATAACCTCTGTCTTCCAACATCACGATCGACACCAAGTTTCTCTTCAGTCTTGGTACATACTTAACATCGGTCAAGGTAAGGTGAGATCCATGCTCCCTCTGAAAAATAACCATTCCTACACCTAAGACACTATACTTCTCATCATTACCCATCGCTATGAGTATCTAGAGATCTTTCTCCTCTAAAGTAATGTACAAACTTTTGTCACCGGTCATGTGGAAAGAAGCTCCACTGTCAAGAAACCAACCACTTCCGACCATGGACGAAACCATGCATGCGAAGAGTGTGAAATCCAACTCAAGCTATGAAGCAAATGCCTCACCTTCTGATCCTTCCCCGGATCCCTTCTTGGATTTCCTCCGTGGACAATTTGCAGCATAATGGCCCACCTCATGACAACGAAAGCATCACACTTTCAATTTGTCAACCTTCTTCCTGTCATTGGAAGAGCTGGATTCGGAAAGATAAACCTTCTCGTTCCCCTTCTTCACCTTACTCACTAAGCATAGTTCTCCTCATCATGCACGGATTAAGAACTGTCTCCGGTGCTTCATCTGATCTCCTCCTGCATCAAATATGACCATATTCACTCCAAATCTAGCAGTTTCTCCCTTCCATTCACCGAGTGCTAGTAGCTATGCCAACTCTTAGGAAGGTCAAAGAGTGCTAGACTCACCATATTCTCATCCGATGTCATGACCCCTACTCTTACAAGCTCATCCCTGCATGTGATGAGCTTGGTAAGATACATAGAGATCGTCTCATCCCTTTCACACTTGATCTTTCGAAGTTTGTCCTTTAGTGCTAACTTCCTTTGAGAACTTCCATTTTGATATAAATCTTTCAATATTTTCCACGTTACAAATGGAGACTCCTTCCCATGAAGGCTTGAAACTATGTGATCTCGAATACCCTCCAAGAGAATTCTCCTAGCTCTAGCCACACAGTTACCCCATTCCACTAGCTCAGTCTTGTCAGTGGGCTTAGGGACTTCTTGATCAATGAAATCCTTAAGACCATTATCTTCCAAAACTGCCTCCATGCGATCCTTCCAAGCTATATAGTTTGAGCTGCCATCAAGGGCATACTCAAGCCTCAAACCATTGAACTCCATCGATGAAATAGATGTGATAAGAACTTGAGATCTATATCAAGAATAAGAAACTTTGAATTCCTCCTACTAGTATAATGTTCTTGCATGATCAGATGTGCTCTGATACCATGTAGAATTATTGTAGAATTTTTCTACAAATCAACTAGCTATGCTACCATGTATAAATTTCCCACTTGTAGATCACCTAGTAATGCAATGTACTAAAGCAAAACACTTGATCTACTTCTACAAACAATTTAGCGGAAGCTTAATCAACCATGAGCAACATCAATAAGAACACATATAACTAATATGGAGAAATCAAACACATATAACACAATATATATCTAGGGGAACGCATCAGCATAAAACCCCAACCATGTATTATCAATCAAGTGGAAATCCTCTTCACAATACAAAAAGAATCAGCTCTCAAGTTATCCTACTCCCTCTGTACTCTGATGATCTTCAATCAGTTGAAGATATATCTCATGAACCACCCGAGCATTGTTTATATAGGCTTTCCCTATGGTCCTTAAGTAGTTTGCCTGGGAAATAATAACAAAAGCACATGTTATTAATTCCAACATACCAAAAACAACCAATGGTCCAACTACGTATTCCTTGAGAACATTATTTCTTCAACCATGCAAAAACTGCTTACTAGAAATAGTTAAGCATCTGATAGTACATTGTCCCACATCTGATCTCAACTGGGTCTCTGACAAAATTGACATGGAACAGTTATCCATGAGTGAATCCCTAGTTATCTAAAATAATAGTTGTCACATGCATGCAAGCATTAACAAACTATTTTTATTATTTTAACAACTTGTTAAAATAATCTAACTGGACTTGACTAGTTAGAACTAAGTCAACTGATTCTCTCATTATAGAACTTAACCTTATCTCCTTTAATCAAGGGATAAATTCCTAAATAAAGGGAGAAATTAATTGCATGATCTCACAAAGACTTCAAGTTTAATTTTTCATAATTAATTAACTGATGGAGATTAATTAATTAATATTTTAAACTGCTGTTAAGACCAAAATTAATTTTACTTCCTATAGATAGACTAGGGACTGCTATAAATAGGAAGGGACCCAGAAATGCTATTTTTAGAACTTTCTATTTTTAGAAGTTTCACCTCTCACCCAAAGTGGCCAATGACCTCACTAGCCAAACTGCTATTTTTAGACATGTTATTTTTAGGACTTCTATTTATAGCACTTTCTAAATTTAGCATTTCTTGTTGCACATTTTTCAACAAATAAGATATTAATTTTATTTTTAATGTTTAATGTAGTTTTGGGTCATTTGTGCATCATTTACGCTTAAGGTAGGTAAATTATATTATTAAAAAATTTGTCAGTGCCTAGTCACACTTGTATCTCTTTTGAATATTAAAGGATTTCGATTGGCTTAAAAATTATGACATAGAAATTTAATTTTAACTTTTTTAAATCAAATTTATTCTAATGGATCAACTAAAGGGAGCTGCAATATTCACAAAGATTGATCTGAGATTAGGATATCATGTGCACATCAAAGAAGTAGATGTCTATAAGACTACGTTTCATACAAGGTATGGGAACTATTAGTTTATGGTGGTTACTTTTGGTCTTACCAATGCTCCGCCCACCTTGATGTTTATGATGAATAATGTGTTGTAACCCTTTCTAGATAAGTTTCTGATAACCTTTTTTGATGATATATTGGTATATTCAAGGAATGAGGAGGAGAATGCAAAACATCTGGTAGTAGTATTGATATTGTTGAGAGAGCATAAGTTGTATGCCAAACTCAACAAGTGTAGCTTCTTTCAAACTTAGATTCATCAATTGGGACACATTGTTTGCAAGGAATGGATAGAACTGGATTCAAATAAGATTAAGGCTATCATGCAGTGATCAACTCAAAAGAATTCTGATGAGGTCAGATCATTCATAGGACTAGTAGGTTATTACAAGAGGTTCATTAGGAAATTCTCCAAGATTAGCTCTCCTATCACATCTTTGTAGGGGAAAGGAAAGAAGTTTGAATGGGTTTTTGAGTGTGCATATAATTTTGATCATTTGAAGAAAATGCTTACCAATGCTCTAGTTTTGAGGATTATAGATCGAGATAAGGACTTTGTGGTTTGTACATATGCTTACAAGGAAGGACTTGGTGGAGTCTTGATGTAAGAAGGACAAGTGATGTGCTATGAATCATGGAAATTGAATGAGAATGAGTAGAATTATGTGACTCATGATATTGATTTGGAAGTATCATTCATGCACTGAAGATGTGGAGGCATTATCTCCTTAGTAGAAGGTTCGTTTTGATGAGTGATCATAGTGGATTGAGGTACTTGTTTAACCAATATATTTTGAATGCAAGGAAAGCTAGATGGTTGGATACTCTTAGTGAGTTTGACTTTGAAATTAGGTTCTTAAATGGAAAAGAGAATCGGGTTGAGGATTCTCTGAGTAGGAGAGTATATGTGAATGATATTTCAACTGTCAGCTATTATGGGACAAATTTGAGAGAGTGGATCATACATGCAAGGCAACATGATGAGAGGTACAACAATTGAAGCAGAGATTGCAGTAGCAAAAAGAGGGTGATAAGGATGAGGAGTATCACCTCACAACAAATGGCTTGGTTTGATTCAGGAGCGGGATCTATGTGTCTTACAATGGTAAATTGAAGAATATTATATTAAGAGAGTTTCATGTCAAGGCATATTCAGGCCACCTACGATACCATAAGACTTTGAGAAATATCAAGAAGTTCTATTATATGCCTAATTTGAATAAAAAGGTGGTTGAGTTTATTGCTAAGTGCTTGGACTATCTATAGGTGAAAATTGAATGCAAGCATCTAGCTAGTTTATTGCAGCCTATTGCGATTTTGGAATGGAAATGGGAGGTCATTTTCATGTATTTCATTACAGGACTAATAAGGAAAACAAGGTAGCATGAATCCATCATGGTTGTGGTTGATAAGTAGAGCAAGGTAGCTCACTTCATTGCAGTTAAGTCTACTAATTTAGCTAGTGAAGTGGCTCAAGTATTCAATAAGGAAATAGTAAGGTTGCATGGAGTTCCCAAGAAGATTATATCAGATAGAGATGCCAAGTTCACTTCCAGGTTTTGGAAGGAGTTGTTTGCAAGCTTGGGAACAAATCTAGCCTTCAATACAACTTGTCATCCATAGAAAAATGGGCACACACAGAGGATTAAGAAGATTCTTGACGATATGTTGAGGATGTATGTCATGCATCTACAAAGGAAGTGGGAGGAGTATATTCCACTGGTAGAGTTTATAATAATGGGTATTATGAATCCTTGAAGATGGGTCCATTTAAGGCACTCGATGGAAGGATTTTTAATACTCCTATTAGTTAGAGTGATCCAATGAACATGGTGTTGATCGGACTAGATATGTTGAGAGCGATGGAGTAGGAGATGTAGGCTATAAAAAAATAATTTGAAAGTAGCAAAGAACATAAATAATATCTATGTGGATTAACATAAGGTATTCAAGGAGTTTCAGGTTGGAGAGCATGCGTACTTGTGTTCAAGCCCAAAAATAACTCCTTGAATATTAGATCATGTGCCAAGTTGGCATTGCGGTATTTTGGGCCTTTTGAGATCCATGAGAACATTGGACTAATGGCCTATAGACTTGCTTTTCCTCCATCGGTGAAAATCCATGATGTTTTTCATGTTTCTCTACTTAAAATATATGTACAAGATGTTGGTCATGTGATTGATTGGTCTATATTACAGGTGGAAATAGAGGGAGAGTTCCAACTAAAGCCTCAAATCATCCTACAATGAAAGAAACTCATGCTCTAGAACCGGACAATAAAAGAAGTTAAAGTGTATTGGAAGCACTTTGGGCTCAATTAAGCTATATGGGAGATGGTTGATCTGATGTGGCTATTATATCCTTTTATTTTCTGGTTGAAGAAAATGTGTTTTGGTATATATATGTGTGTGTCATTGTAAATACTGTATTGAGTTGTGTTTATAAAGCTCCAATAAGAAGTATGTGATCGTAAATACTTCATCGATTTGTGTTTATAAAGCTCCAATAAGTAGTATGTCATTGTAAATACTCCATCAAGTTGTGTTTATAAATCTCCATAGGCAATATCACTACAAGAAAAAAGGTCATTGGTGAGGGTCATGCCTATGACAGGCCTTTAAGGTTTGTCACCAATGTCGCATATGGTGATGGTCTTTAAAAATGCATTGTTGTAAGTGTATATAGTGATGTTCTTTTAAGGTTTGTCACCAAAGCCATTTTCAATGACACTTTTGGTGAGGGTCATTAAAGGCCCATCACTAATTCTCTCTTTGGTGACACTTCTAGTGATGATCTTTTATTTACCATCATCGATGATATTTTTGGTTACTTTTGGTGATGGTCAATAAATTTTCGTCATCGTTGATCATTCCAATGAGTTTTTGATGATGCTTCATGCCTGTGACGGACCTTTAAGGTCCATCACCAATGTTTCATATGGTGATGGTCTTTAAAAAATTGTTGTTGTAAGTGTATATAGTGATGGTCCTTTAAGGTTTGTCACCAAATACATTTTCAATGACACCTTTGGTGAGGGTCGTTAAAGGCCCGTCACTAATTCTCTCTTTGGTGAAACTTTTGGTGAGGGTCGTTAAAGGCCCATCATTAGTTCTCTCTTTGGTGACACTTCTAGTGATGATATTTTATTAACCCTCACCAATGCTCTTTTTGGTTACTTTTGGTGACAGTAAAAAAAAATTCATCATCATTGATCATTCTAATGAGTTTTTGATGACGTTATGTACCAGTTACTATATTTTTTGTCAAAATATAACGATTTAAGACCATTTTTGTGGAGTCTTTTTCATTATGTGTCCAAGTTCATAGTGGTTATAATAGTCAGTCAATTTGTTAAGAAGTAATTAGTATGTATCATTTCCATCAAGTCATAAGAATATAGTTTTTCTATAAGTCAACACATGATTCATCTCTATTAGTTTTATTATCTAGTAAATTTCCTTTAAATAAAGTTCCACTAGTGTGTGTAGGAACTATATTATTTAATACATAATCAAGCTCTGTCAATTTTATTAATGAGAGAGACCTAGCACTCCTCAACACTTACGAAACACCTTAACATGCTTTGGAACAATACACTAACATTCCTTGGCACCTCACTTGTCTTGGAACATAATTGTACTTGGAACATCTTTGTACCTAGAACATCTTGCCATGAGTAGGAAGCCGAAGCACAAGTTGGCATTCCCTAGCATAGCATAGCACTCCCCTATCATGTGTTGGTATTCCCTGGAACACCTTGGCATAATATTTCATTGACAAACATTAACAATTGGCATGTATTGGAACATACTATTAGCGTGCTTAGCATGCCTCTTTTGAAAACAATAAAGTCCTGACTTATTAACCCTCTTATGTGTTCATTTCCTTGCATTTTAGCTTGGTTATTCCTTTTGTTTCCTTGAAACTCCTTGACACATATTGGGATACTCTGGCACCCTACACATCCTAGCAAGTCTTAGCACATGGCATGCCTTGGCACTATTTGGCACATCTTAGAACACCCTGAAACTACCTAGCGCACTCTAGCACTTCTTGAAATTCCCTGATATTCCCTGGCATGCCTTAAATGTTCTTAGCATACCTTATCACTCCCTCCTTGGCATGACAGCTAGCACTCATTAACACTCCCCGACACACCCTCATATTCATTCACTTCCATGCATTTTGACCTAGTTCTCCCTTGTGTTTTACTAGTACTCCCTAACACTCCTTAGCATGCATTGACACTCTCTAGCACACCCTAGCACTCTTCGATATGCTCTACCACTTCATAACACACATCACACTCCCTGATGCACATTGGCACTTGGCATGTGTTGGCACTTGGCAAGTCTTAGCATGTTTGGCATGCATTTAGATGACTTGGTATGCTTTGGCATGGTTTAATATTAAGGTTATTTGAGATCAATTATTGGAAGCTAGATTAGAATACATTGACATTTGGCACTTGGCCCTATTGGAACCTAGTGTTGGTGTGCCTAGCATGCCCCTCATGGAAAAGGTAAATTGATGACTTATTAACCCTATTATGTGCTCATTTCCTTGTATTTTAACTTGTTCCTCCATTTTGTTGCCTTGACAGTCCATGGCATGCATTGTCACACCCTTGTACATCTTGGCATGCCTTAGCACCTAGCACATATTAGCTTGTTTGACATTTCTTCGTACTATCTAGCACATGTTAGCATTCCCTAGCATTCCCTACCCCTTGGAATTCATGACCTCACAACTAGCATTACATTTTTCCATGAATTTGGAACCTTACATTCACTAGAACACCTTCTCACTCCCTAGTTGTCATGCCCTCTGTTATCCTCCACAATGTCCCAGGCTGATGAGGAGATAGACGGAGGTAACCATAAACTAAGCTTTTAATTTGGTAGCCAACCCTACAAAACTAGAGAGGGCTCTCTCTATGAAATCACAACCAAGAGATGACTGGAATGTAAAGGATTTTGGGCTAGATAGCTAGGCTCAGGTGGGTTTTGGAAAATTTAGGCTCATCACGTTTGCTTGATGACGCCACTTCCATGGGTTGTACTGACATGGTTTTGTGCTAGCTTGGTGAAGTGGTTATATGCATTTTCAAGGCTGCCTCAATGAAGGTGTCCCATGTCATGTTCTTCTCTTTAAACTGATGGAGTATTATAACCTTTATCAGGATATGGTGAAAGAGGCTAGGATAATTCACTTTGCCTTTCAATTGTATCCTTTCAGACATTTTGGTTAGGCTCCTATACAAGTAGTTGGACAAATTTAGAGACTTGGTAGCTGTAAAGTGCATGGGCAGTCTTATGTGGTATTGATATAGCCTAGAAAATTTTCCCTCACATGTGAATAACTTCATGACAACCTTCATCAATGGTGCATATCTCTCCAACAATATCTGAATGGGAAAACATGTGAGTGAGCTCCTTTGTATTGTGATTTCAAGTAGCGTTTGTACTCTTCTAGGTCTAGGTTAATGCCTTTGAACCCGTTTTCACCATGGTTTGATATGCCTGTAGCTTGAGAGATGGCATCAATTGAAAACATGAAATCAATCCCTACAATGGTGATCTTGTATTCCTTAAAGGTGAGGTAAAATATACTCGTGAAAGGCTCATGGTAACCTACTTCATGCACTCTTTGACAAAACCCTAAACAATTGACATCTTCAAAGAATTTCATGACAAATGGGGAGGAGGTGATTTCATTGCAGTTAGAGGACTCAAACCTCAGTATATTTCCCCCCCTCAGTATCTTTAGACCAAAAGAATTGATGATATTATATATAGGTGCCTTTGGGCTAGGCCTAAATCCACAAATAAGATATTTTTGGTCTATTTAGAGGTTCTTGTGAGACATGAGAAAGATTGAGGGTGGGGTATAAAGGACACATAATGTTTTAGTAAGGCTTTAATCGTAAAAAAAGTATGGAAAACTTTCCAGGGAAAAGGTATTTGGTAATGGAAAGAAGAAGCTGAAATATTATATATGGAGAAGCACGATGAGAAACAAATATTGGCTACTACGAAATCTGAGATGTTAGGTTGGAAGGGGGAATAGGATAGAAATAGGACTAGATGATATCAAAGGAGTGGAGGGAATACATACTCTTTCTATTCGCATCGTTGAGCATTTACATAAGAAAAGGCTTTACTTTATGAACTAAATCTCTTGTGATTAATGATCTTCTTCTGTTACAAGTTATTAGCTTAATGCATTTGAACTTGGATTTCCAGAGGGTCTATTTGCGGAATGGGCATGTTTCATAACACAATTAAGTCTAACAGGTTTAGAAGTCAATGAGAAGAAAGAAAAGCTAAAATGGGAAGGTGTTATGGATAATGCGAAGATCTTTGTTAAGGATATTTATAAACATATTTCTCATGGACGTGGCTTGAAAGATAATGCTTTTTGGTTTCATAACACGTGGATATGGGATATACCTCTCAAATTAAAATGTTTTATGTGGCTGGCAGTCCACAATAATATTTTAACTTCAGATAATATCCATAAAAGGGGCTTTCAGGATCTTGGAAGATGCTCTTTATGCAAAGAATATTTAGAAGACATGGAACATCTATTTCTAACATGTCCTTTTGCGATCTCGGGATTCAGTGGGGTTCTTTAAACACTTAATATACGTGTAATCTGAAACATGGTTTCCATTTAGAGATGTCTCACTCAATGGTTTGAAGGTTTCAATACATATCATTCCTTGCCTTTCTATATTTTGTGGTGCATATGGAGAAGCAGGAATGAGAAGATTTTTGAAAAAACAGAACCAGATACTAGAGACACCTATTTAAAGATCTTTTCATATTTTATGGAGATATGGCTAATGAAGGAAGAACAAACTAGAAGACATTTTCGACTCATGGAGCTATGGTCATACCTTATTTTTTTTTATTTTTATTTTTATTTTTTATGGAGCATCCACCAATAGGGTTTGTGGAAGTGGGTTTATGGAGAATTTGTCATGTCTTGGCATGCCTTGACACTCTCTGGCATGTGTGTATCCCTAGTGCTTCCTTGTGTTTCCCTAGTACTCCCTAACACTCCTTAGCATGTATTAGCACTCCCTAGCGCACCTTAGCACTCTTTGACATGCCCTGCCACTTCATAACATGTGTATCACTCCCTAACACACATTGGCACTTGGCAAGTCATATCATGTTTATTTTTCATTGAGATGCCTTAGTATGCTTTGGCATGGTCTAATATTAAATTTATTTGATATCAACTATTGGAAAGTAGATGAGAAGTAACAGAGGAGTATTTGGCACTTAGAATGCACTAACACTTGGCACTTGGCAAATATTGGTACCTAGTGTTGGTGTTCCTAGCATGACCCTCTTGGAAAAGGTAAATTGATGAATTATTAACCCTCTTATGTGTTCATTTCCATATAGTTTAACTTTTTTCTCTTTTTTGTTGCCTTGACAATCCCTGACATGTATTGTGACACCCTTGCACATCTTGACGTGTCTTATCACTTGGCACATCTTCGCATATTTGACATGCCTTTGCACTATTCGATACATGTTAACATTCCTTAGCACACCTTGGCACTCACACCCACAGAACTAGCCTTACATTTTTTCATGACTTGGGAACCCAATCAAGTCTTTAGCTATTGCAATTCATGTGACATTGGCCTACTTCAACCACAATAACTTGACCAATTGCACCTATTACAAGTAGATTGTGCCGTGTTCACCTAAGAACTACCTATAACTTATCTTAGGCCACCCATGTCCAAGTTCAACTTGTCCCACTTAAGAACTTACCAAGACAAGGATCACGTCTAGCCATGGACATAAAAAAACTAAGCAACATAGCTTACATAAACAATATTTCACATGTATATCTAGTTCATATGAACAATAGAGGTGTCCCATGTCATGTTCTTCTCTTTCAACTGATGGAGTATTATAACCTTTATCAGGACATGGTGAAAGAGGCTGGGATAGAAGAAGAGGGGTCGTGACCCTTAGAGTGAGGTTTATCTCTGGAATATAGACCATAGATCTAGTGTTGGTCAAGGTTGTCATTGATTTCAATATGGAATTGTTGGAGATGGAAAATTATTGTTATACATGCCTTAAACCCTTTTATGATGTAGTCCTAACAAATTGATTCAATTCCTAATACTTATGATGCCCTTAAGATACATGAATGGAAGCCATAGCCTAATCGAGCATTGCTTGTTGATGAAACCTACCCTAGAAGAAAACCCTAACCCTAGATGTTGTGAGAACCCTAGATCCTAAATACATGAGCAAGCGCTTTCCCAAATTAACCTTAACCCTAGACTATGAAACCCTAACGCTAAAATCTCTCTCCTAATGATACCCTAGTCCTAACAATTTAAAGAGCTAAACCATAACCCTAAATTTTATAATAAATTTAAAATAATTTAAGTCTTAAAATAATTTAATTAAAATTTAAGTCTTAAAATAATTTAATTAAAATTTAGATTATAACAAATTCATACATTATATAAAACTACTCCACAACATGCATGACTTTTTGAAATGGTCTCAAAGGCTATCAAATTGAGAAACAAAGGCTCTCCTTAAAACTAGACAAATGGACAAATTAGATGCTCCAAGAGCTAAGGTTTTATCAAACGAGGCCAAGGATATTCAACGCTAAAATCGGACTTAGGCTACTCAAAAATAATTTGTGTCATGCGCAAGGCTACCATTAAAATGTGTGTGGTCGACTTCACCAGCAAAATTCGGCTCCCTCGTTCCCCAAATGACATGTTTTCTTTCATAGATTGAAACTATTATAAATACCAAACTCAGACTTGATACCTTGGTGATAAAATTTGAAAAAGACAAAGATAAGAATCATAGAATAAGGACAAAAAATTCGAATCTTCTTCCTGAAGCAAGGATCTCACTAATCTGAAGCGTGAAATCTCATTCTTTAGGTAATTGAAGGAAATTTGAGGTCAACACTTTATAAAAAATCTATGAATTCGAATTTTAAGAAATATCATTTTCTATGGCATTGCTCATATATGAAGAACTTGAATTTGTGGTATTACTTTTGTAGAAGACAATCATAGAGAACTATGGAAACCTTCTGTGATTGCAGAACAGTGGAGGGGGTCTACATTTTAACTATTATAGAGTAAAAGGCTCGTGAAAAGTGAATTTCAAGAATTCTTGAGGAGCTAGACGAGATATTTCTGAGGAAACTACAAGCACACCTCGTAGATTTAAGTCTCTATGGAATGTAATGTTTATAATTAGGCGTTGAACTTTAGTGGTTAAACGCAAATATCTTAAAGTGGAGGATAGTGGTCTAACAACAAAATAGTCGCTTGTTTAGCTTCAAACCTGTGGAGAAAATAAGACCTTGAAACAATCATGATTAAAGCTCAATGTAAGGACACCAATTTGTGAAACTTAGTCCCTCATCTCGAATCTATGATGGTGAAGAAATTGGTAGATTGGATAAGGGAAGTATTTGCCAAAATAGATCTTGGAGCAATTTCTGAGCATATTTAAGTAACATACTAGACTTGAAGTGGATAGATCTTGTGTGTGGGAGAAGAATCTTAAAAGACTATTCTGGAGCCTTGAGGATCATGGAAATCCTTAGATTAGTTTCTAGACCAATTTTGGTGCAACGTACTGAAGGAACTTTGAAGAAGTCTTGGAGACACCCTTAAAGACCATGATGCATCAACCATCATGAGGTGACTTGGATAAATTTCTTAGGTATGATGAAAAGCAGTGGTGACAACTTCTGAGATATCAAGGTTGTTATTGATGATGTGACGTGGAGACTAAAGTGAAAACTAAGCGAAGATTGAAAGAGCTCGTTGAAGAAGACATTGGGAGCCTTGAAGTATAACCAAATACATCTTGACAAAGTGAAACTGAGGGTTGAAGCCCAAGAGGTTGGAGCCTTGAAAAGACAAAGTTTGTGCCTTGAAGGATAGGTTTGGAGCCCTAGAGGATCAGAGTCCTTAAGAAACCAGGTCGGAGCTTGGACCAGATATAGGGTTGGATCCCTTGAGGTTGGTGCCTCAAAATTAACAAGGTTGGAGCCTTGGAAGTCCAAGTCAGTGCTTGGCAATTACAGGCTGGAGCCTGGGAGATTTAAGATCGATGTATTCATCTAGGATTAGAGCCCTACACATATTATTGTACTTGATTTATTTTAAAGAAGAAATTAATAAAAGTATTCATTCTATAATTGTTCATTTTGTGTTTTAAATATAAGTGATCTAACTAGTAAAAATAACAATTGAAAAGAAATATTTATTCAACCCCCCCCCCCCCAATATTTCCAACATTTGCAGCATGCTTTGTAGAAGTATGTGTGGAGATAATAGATCTAAAGGAGGGTGGAACCTGAGTAGAAGATGGAATAGAAGAAATGTGCCATATGAGGACTGGATTGACATGAAGAGGATTTGATTTTGGTGGACTTTCCATAGAGTTTTGGATAGAGATCTAAAGAATCCTATAAAAAATTAGTCAATGTACTGTTAGTGGATGATTTGTTACCGTAGTTCAGTCATTTACAAATTGTTAGAAGGATGATAAGAGGAGTAGTTCATATTTGTTCATATATTCAACAATAAAGAATTTAGTACACAAGAATAGTGATTTTGAGAGGACTTGAATCACCATTAGGTGGAAGATTTGAAGAGTCGTAGATGAGGGAGATGTTGTGGGCCTTATATTGGTAAAATAATTGGAAGTGGTTGGGAAAATTGATGGTAGTCCTAGTATTGTTGGAAGGTTGTTAGGTGACTATCAAAGAAGAGCCCTAAGTCATGTACTTGTGAAGGACAACAAGACTGATAGAAGGGTAGGTGTATTGGGCCTAAGGACGTGAAAACTTTTAAGGACTAAAATAGTAGTCAAGTGGGCTAGCCAACTAGCCCTAGCTCATTTTATTGTAGAGGATTGAGTGAGTGAGAAGAAGGGTGACCTCCATAGCCCTAGACTTGTTATATTGGAGCAACATTATGGGAAGAATGGGTAGACCAAAGAGTTGTTCACAAATGGAGTTGTGAACAACTGATCGAAGGCCCTGATTGAAGAAATAAGCTTGATCATCGTTCACTCAAGGAAAAATAAGGAAGTTGAATCAAGGAGGCTTGTGACTTGTTCTTGGAGAGGTGATTGAGTCAAGGGTCTAGGTCATGGTCTTGGTATTCGTCAATTGAATTCTCTATAAGAAGAATAATCCATTTGGGTTTTCCTCTCATGTTGGAGAGGTTTGGCCCTGGCTGATCTCCTATTCTCTTTGTCTTTGGTCTCCTCGTTGTGTATGCATTGGTAGTTGTTTGATGAAGAAGAACACTATAATAATATAAGTAAAGGTAATCCTCATCTTAAGAAGTAAAAATCATTCAAAAGAAATTATCATAAGAGGAGAAATCACCTAATTATTGTGCCTTAGATTTCTTAATAGCACTGGCACTCCCTAATGCTCAATATGCATTGACACTATCTGGCATGCATTAGCATGCCTTTTCATTCCTTGGCATGCCCTAACACTCCTTAACTATCATTCCCTCACAACTACCCTTATGTTTTTTGGGACTTGGGAACCCAGCCATGTCCTCCATCGACTACAAAATCTTGGCCAAGCTACAATTACAACAACTAGACTATGCCTTGTTCACCTAAGAACTGACTATAACTCATCTTAGGCTACTCATGTCCAATTTCAACTTATCCCACTTAATGAGATACCAGTTAGGAAGTCAAGGCTCACATCCAAGCGTGGCCATAAAACAACTAAGAAACATAGTTTACATCTTGACATGGAATAACACCTTGCACATCTAACAATCCCTTGGAACCATGTGGCACGTGTTAGCACCCCTTGCATTCCTTGGAATTCTTTGGCACTCCCTAGCACACCCTACCACTCCTTGACATGACGTTGCACTCTAGCATGCCTTGGAACTACCTAGCATATCACCTTGTCACTCCCTCCTTAGCACACCTAAAACTCACTGACACTCCTTATCACACACTCTTATCTATTCATTCCCATGCATTTTCAACTATTTCTTTCCCTTGTTCCCATGGCACTCCCTGGCACACATTAACACACTCTGACACCTAACACATCTAGGCATGCCACCCTAGCACTCTAGCATTCCTTGGAACTACCTAGCATACCTTGTCACTCCCTCCTTAGCACAACTAGAACTCACTGACACTCCTTCTCACACACTTTCTTTCATTCATTTACATGCATTTGAAACTAGTGCTCCCTTGTGTCTCCCTGACACTCCCTAACAATCCCTATAACACATTGGCACACCTTGGCACCTGGAACATATTGGCTTGTTTCCCTGGCCTCTAGCATGCCTTAGCACTACCTAACATACATTTCCACTCCTACTTTAGCACATATAGAACTCACTAACACTTCTTGTCACAAACTCTCATTCATTCATTTCCATGCATTAATTTGACCTGGTTCTCCCTTGTGCTCCCATGAAACTCCCTAACAGTTCCTAGCATGCATTGGCACACCCTGGTACCTGACAAATGTTTGACACATGTTGGCCTAACACTCTATCATGCCTTAACACTGACTAGCATGCCATGCCACTCCCTCCTTAGCACACTTGGAACTCGCTGACACTCCTCTCACACACTCGTATTCATTCATTTCCATGCGTTTTGACCTAGTTCTCCTTTGTGCTTCCCTAGCACTCATTAACACTCCTTATCAAGCATTGACACACATTAACACTTGGCACATATTGGCATGTTTCCCTAACACTCTAACATGCCTTGTCACTCCCTCCTTAGCACACATGGACATCAGTGACACTCCCTATTACACACTCATATTCATTCATTTCCATGCATTTGAAACTAGTTCTCCCTTGTGTTTCCCTAACACTTGGTCTTAACACTCCATAGCATGCGTTGGCACCACATCATGGCACCTGACACATCTTAGCATGCCTTATCACTTGTCTTTTTCTCTCAATTTCTCTTCTTCATTAAGCAACTGTAGTTGACAGAGGAACCCCCAATAGTTGTGATAAGAGGATTATGGGCCCCCTTATGACAACTCATTAGCCCTACTACATTTAAGCCCTTAGTCATAGTGGCCCAAGGGTGTAGTTGTAGGGGCATTAGGGAAACATTCTGGGTTCATAATGTGAATATGAGTTGAATGATATGACCAAAAGGTGGGAGGAGTATTTTGTGGTGTATTGAACAGGACTAGGTGACACAGGTGTAGCATGGATGGGAAGAAGTGGGATGTCCAAGCATGGTTTATTAAGATCTATAATCTTAGCATTAGTTAATGATAAGGGGGCTTAGGACCTAATGTCATAGGTGCTTGGGGGCCTAGAGTTAAGGCAACAAGAAAAATTGAAAGGGGAACCCTTGATAGTGGTGATAATGGGATTAGGGGGCCTAGAGGGAAGGCAACAAGAAAAATTGAAAGGGGAACCCTCGATACTGTTGATAAGGGGATTAGGGGACCCAATAACACAACCCATAAGACATTAACCCATAACGACGAAACTCCCTATCCCTTAAACCCCCAAGCCATAATTCCTTAACCACTACACTCATAACCCATCAACCCCTTGGCCAATTGAACCTTAAGCCATTAATTGTTAACCTAGAATCCACGAACCTTTAAGCAAAAACCCCTTATTCTCTTATCCCATGACCCTTAAACCTTAACCCCTAACACACAAACACCTTAAAACCTATCCCCTTAACCCGAAACACCTAAATCCCCTAACTCTTAAGCCCTTCGACCCTAAGTCCCATGGCCCCCAAGCCATTGGCTCTTAACTCTTAACTCCTAAAGCCCTTAACCACTTAGTATCCAAGGCCAAAATAAATGCCTCAAACCAACAAACTAATCTCTTAAGAGAATCCTTCACCTCTAACTAAGAATATTGGGACAATTTGATTTATAGAGAACTTGGTATTGGTCTCAAGGGTGTGTGTTTGTGTGTAATGACCTTATTACTATGTATACCGAATGTAGAACAACTGGATAATCTGCAAAACCTCAATCATAATTTCTCACAATATCTACACTTCATGTTGACATGGAGCTTGTAGTGTTCTCCCACACGAGGAGTTGGAAATGAATAGATCACTCATAATGACTCGACCTCTTTAGCCCTAATGCACAAGGAGTTAACCCTTGATACAAATATTTTGTTTGCTAAAAATCCCAATTGTGTCAATGTATAATACTACACATAAGAGAAAAGAAAATGATATTATCCACATCAGTGCTTAAAATAGCCTCACATTTGCCATGAGTGGTGAGACAGGGATGATTAGGGTACTATTAAAGTTACATCGTGTTTAAATTCCTTTTACATAATGAGATTATTCTCCACTAGGGTTGATGCATCATCACAAGGGAGAGTGGCACATTTTTTTGGGGGAGCGATTAAAGCTGTAATATAATTCAAGTGACATACACCTCCAATGTAAATGACATCATTATATGTTTGTGTTAAGTTGTTAAAGAGGTTATTTATAGACAACAAACTAAGTGTACTTGGACTTCATCTTTTCATGGCCTTGAATCGAAGATGGATTTGTATTAGGAACACTTCATGCAAATGAGAGGGGGCCTTATTTTTTAACTCATACACACAAGAACACTAGATGTTGCATTTCAGATCCCCCTTGGTTTGTTTAAAGTGGGTTTACATTAGCATCTAGTTGAAACTAATCATAATGACATTGCTCTTCTCAATAACATCTTCTAGCCTTGCCATATAAACAAGATTGAGTTAGAGGATCGCCTCATTTGTAGATGCTCCATTTATTATGGGATTCAAGGGATGTTATATTTTTTTATTATCAAGATTTAGATGGGTCGTTGTCTACTTTCTTTCAATACATGTCTAACTCATTTTATGAGGGATTTCCTTGGATTTAGATCTTTATATAAGACCTTATGTGGCCTTTCCTATTGAACTCTTCTAAGGGGGTCACCTCCTTCCATGTTACCTTGCCTACTTAGGGCCAAAATTGACAAACCCATATTAAAACTTCTTCAACTATCAAATTGGTGGGGCCTCATACATCTTCTTGAACCCCTCAATGGGACATTCTTTCTTCAAAGAGACTTTTGAGGATTTCCCATTGCAAATTGTAGGTTGGATGTCATAAGGCCTGTTACCCCACTTTCTATATGAGTTTTTAGAGGATAGTTTAAATTGTGATTAAAATCTCAACCCATGTGATTCTTGTGACACTAATCATTTTTCCAACTGAGGTATATAGATGGATGTATAATTGGTTTGATGGTACCTTGTCTTGGCCATCTAGGACACTAGGTGTAGGAAAATGTTGCTTTAGCTACCACATTTAGCTTAATATCTATAATCCATGTGTATCTAATATCTCTAATATATATTATTTTTATTATGATCACTTAAAAACTCTATTCCAACTCTTAAATTCTTTGGCTATAAATTCTAAAGTGAGTGGTTCCATAATGTTTCATAATTTTATTCACATAAATGTTTGATATTGATGGTTTGAATATGTACATGGTGATTTGAGTAAGTAATACACATCATATCTTAGTATACCCTTATTTCTCTTGGTCAAAAGTCACCCCACCTAATTCCATAGAATATTCATTTTTTTCATCATCATGTCCTGCCATATGATTCCCATTGTCAAGAAATCAGTAATTTTATCCATAAAACTTACTCTGTAAACCACTCCATTTTCAGTTTTGTCAGCATGCTTTCATGTCGGGGTTTTGATCTCAATGATATCAGTTGTGCAAGTTCATTGAAAGAGCTTCATTATATTAATCTCTTTGTCTACACAAGCCTAACACCTTGACATCAAATGGAAAGAAAAAGAAATTACATGTATGATGAATCACTTGGCAAGTAGAGTCATTACATGGTCATGAGATAGTGGCCGACTATTGATGGCACCCTCAGAGTCACCCAGATGGACAATTGTGTGAAGAGGGTTTGGATTCTTTCTTCTTCGATGGATATGGTTCCTCCATTGCTTTTACTTTTGGCCAGTCCTCACACATCACTCTTGTTACCATAAAGTTCGACCAAGTATGTACACAGTTTATCTAAATCCTCCACAATGAAAATGTATTTTGAGCTTTTAGGGTATATGAAATTGGAATGATTTCTCTTTTCTACTATTTGAAAATGAATCTTAACTAATGTTGTATTAAATCAGGATTTTGATTTTTACTATTCAGGGAGAACAAAATCAATGCTATATTCCCTAAAATAAATGAAGTAGTCACCTATTGATCTTAGTGATTTTTTCTTTTATTGTTGATGATCCTCCTTTGCAATTGATCAATTTTGGGGAGAAACATCCCTTTGTGCCCTTGTTTATCTATTTTTTTCAGAGTAGTTTGCTGATATTAGTGGAAACTGATCTAATGGTTTATGGGAATCGATACTACATTGGATATTTTTCCTTTACAAACTACTTTATGACCACTCATTTCGTAAATTCAGTACTTCCTTCCTTGCATGATCAACTGTTTGATGGATCATATGAATTCCTAGAGTTTTGATTTGAAGGAAATTTTCACATTAGCCAATTTTCTCAATATGAGAAACATCATTGTGTAGAGATGGATAGATAATTGTTTCTTGAGAGTTATCATTCTGAAATTTAGGTATTCAATTCTCTACCTATTAATAATATCTATACATCTAAGATTAAATATTTTAATAAAATTTTGGATACTTCTTCTGTCCACACCTCTATATGCTTTACAAATCAGAGCATGCTCAAAATGCCCCTGTTTCCATGATAAAAACACATACATTTCATTAACTATTCGATTTTCTTGGCATGCATTTCATTTATTTTTGGTCATTTGTTCATTTTCAAGGTTTGTTTTTCATGTCTCTGGGTTTGATTTGGAATTCTCGAGGAAAACAAGACTTTTGAAAAAACACAGTGACTAAATCACTCCTGAATTGTTGCAATATGGCTCTTCTTTCAAAGCTCACCCTTGCTGGATTCAACAAAGGTTTTTAGGAGTAATTAAAATAAACAAAGAATAGAATGAGCAACAACATAAAATAATCAAGAAAAATAGTTAAATTGCTTCTACCCTTCTGTTTTATGCAAAATACTATGCTATAACAAGCATCTAATAGTTACAATATACAACCCGTCTGCAGTAAATGAAACAACTAATAATAAATTCACACTATAAATTAGACATAGATGTTTTAAAATTGGATACAAATTTTCTTGGGGTGAAAAATACTCTAGTTTTCATTCTTAGCAGCTCACAAATCAATGTTTTCTGTTCACATGAATAATTAAACCCAAGAGGAGTTTAGCTCGTCTAAAAATGGTCCTTTCTTCCAGTGAGTTTTCAGAGTCTTCATTTTAGGGTGTTGAGCTAGATTGAACCTCTTCCTTCACCTGAACTTGAATGCATGAACTCCACCTAGACCCATCTTCTTTGATTCCCTTTTTTCCATAAACATAGCGTGTCACTGGTGGTTAGGGTTTCCTAATGTAAGTTCTTTGTATCTTTCCACGGGATACATGACAATGTGGCATTTTGTCCATGTCGGCTAACTTTTAATCATGTCTTTGTTTATATGATTTTCATTATGAATTGGGGCTAGAGTACAATATTTGATGACTGTAGATGTCATTACTTTAAGATAGTCAACATAAAATACATAAAATAAATAGAACACAAAAAAGGATTGTAGTAGTAAAATAGACAATTTTTTATGATAAGGAGAAATAACATTAATTTATGAAACAAAAGCACATCAAGAGTGAATACAAACACCTAAGAGTGCCCTTGCCAATAGGAATTTTGGTTAGGAGCCTCAATAGTAAAAGTCTTAGTTGATTCAAAATGCACGTATTAATGAGTGTTTATAACGTTATGCATCTTATGGCTATTGGACAAAATCTTGCTAAAATGTTGCATACTTGGTTTCCTCGTTAGCCATTGACACAACTTAGCAAAATTGAGAATCCCATAAACAAAACTCGATACTTATAGCCTTCTTTCTTTCACTCTAAAATTGTAGAATCCATATTTGTTAAATTTTAGGTATGTTCTATGCTTAGAGCAATTTATTTCAATTTTCACAGTTAGCTCAATATCTTTTCCACATTAGCAATCACATCAACATAATAGTAAATTGTAGATAGAACATAAACATGAATCGCAGAAGACAAGCCAAGACAAGAGGACACAAGATGTGGCACTAGCCAGGGACAAACCCCAATGTAGGGAAACCCTTGATCAATTCTTCTTATATGTTCTTCAATAGTTCAACCAACAGAGAGAGAGAGATAGTACATATATAACAAAAGTCAACACTTTGACTTATCTAAATAAGAGTAGAGATCATGTCTAAGAAGATGATACATGAGGTTGCTGGACTTAGTTGAAGACATACTACTTCAACTGATTCTCCAAGGTGACTCCATCATCATGTTGAGCCTAGCACTGTGCTTCACCATGTTGCACCATCATACCATGTCCAGCATCACTAAGCTAGACCATGCTGCACCATCACTATGTCCAACATCACTGAGCTACACTATGCTACACCATCATTATGTCCAGCATCACTGAGCTACACCAGGTTGCACCGTCACTATGCCCAGCATCACTGAGCTACAGCATGCTGCATCATCACTATGTCCAACATCACTGAGCTACACCATGCTGCACCATTCATCATGTACCCATTGCTGCTACTATGTGCACTATGCTACACTATGCATCCTGTACCCATCACTACTACTGTGTGCACTATGCATTCTGTACCCATCACTGCTATTGTGTGCACTATGCATCCTGTTGTCATATACTATGTTGTCTATAATGTTACAACATTCATCATAAGACCAAGATGGCTAGCTATAGTGCTATGGCCTACAGCCTAGCACATAGCAATGTTAATGTCTTCTCCTCTATGACAACGTTAGAGTGAAAGAAATAGGCTTCTGTTAAGGCAACAATTGGATCTATCATTCATGATTGTGTTTCAATCAAAATAGTGGTTAGAACATCCTTATTTAGAATAACATTGAGGATAGCTAAAGGTTTGGATTCTTTATCTTAGTGTTTAAGTGTGAGAGCATTCGTTCCATGATAGCAAGGGTATACCTTGTGTTGAACACTCTTCTAATACAACATTTAGGTGGCATCTCCATTAGGAAATGTAGCAACTAAGTTTAGGGCATCTCCTCTCCCTTATTCTGGCGGCTAGGGTTCTTGCCTTTATTTCCATGGTTGCATATTTAGGGCATCACCATAATTGCGGTTAGACATCCTTTAAACAGCCAGGTTAGGGTAGTGTATGGGAGCCTTTTTACTATAATTAGGGTACCCCTTTTACTGCGTCTAAGGGTTGTCTGAAACCTTTCCAAAATAACGTATAGATTAGGGCATCTAGGGTATGATAAGAATGCGTTTAGGGTCAGCTATTAGGTTGCCTTCACCATGCTAGATCTCCCTTTGAACTGCAACCAAACCTTCACAAGACTTGCAACTAGGCTTCATTATGATAGCCGCTAGGGCATCCTTCTTTTGCTGTGTATAGGGTCTCCTTATAAACCTATGTTTTTCCCTTAGATATTCTTATTTCCACTAAAAACCAAGACAAGTGGAGAAGAATAAATCTCAAGAGATTTTTGTGTACAAATGACTTGCAAGGCACTTGTATTTATACTAAGACGTGGAGCACAAGTGGGGGTGATTTAGTTGTTGGTTGACCTTGACGAATTCTCCCATAACACAAATAAATTCATATCTCCATGAATACTTATCGAAATTGGATGATCTTTAGATCAATCCTACACCTCTCGATGAGAGGAATCGAAGAAAAATATCAGCTGCCATAAATAAGATGACCCACATGGAGTTTGGCCCTAGTTTCCAATTTTAACACTCCCTCTTGACTAGGGAGAACTCCATCTTCCAGACTATACTATCTCTACCATTAGTGCCTTGCACTGATTTGCTCTACTGAACCATGAAGAAGATGAATTGATTGAGAATGTCTCATACCATTCTCTATTGACCCGAAGTCAGTCTCATATGAAGAGAGTGTGTCATATCACTCTTACTGATCCCAGATCATTTCCAAAAGAGAGTGATTTATATCACTCTTACTGATCCTAGATCAATTCCAAAAGAGAGCGAGTTACATCACTCTTACTGACCTGAAGTCAGTTTCATTGATCCCAAATCAATATCACAAGAGAGCATCTAAAATCACTCATACTGACCCGAAGTCAGTTTCATTGATCCAAGATCAATATCAAAAGAGAGTGTCTCAAACCACTCATACTGACCCGAAGTCAGTTTCATTGATCCCAGACCAATACCAAAAGAGAGTGCCTCAAACCACTCATACTGACCTGAAGTCAGTTTCATTGATCCTAGATCAATATCAAAAGAGAGTGTCTCAAACCACTCATATTGACCCGAAGTTAGTTTCATTGATCCCAGATCAATATCAGCCTAGCATAGGGAGTACGGTAGTAACATGACGCATCAATCAGTGCTACTATGGTCCCTGTCCTCATTTCCCTACTCACTAGCCAGATGAGAGGTACTTCTCTAAGTCCCAGACTGCATGGGTGGGATGTCTCAGCAGGAGCAGGATGACCCACTCATCCTACCTACATGTTGCAAGGGGTATACTAGGGGAAGGTTGAACCACTCACCTTATGATTGTGTCTCACAGGAGAAGGATGAACCACTCATCCTGCCCACATAGCAAACCACTAGGGGAGGTTCGACTACTCACCCTATGGTTTCTCATTACTCCACGATGTCCCCCTAAGCCCTCGGAGCTCCCAAAGCTCAATGTCCATGTCATATAGGACCCTTAGGAGAGAGTTTCTCTACGACTCCTAGTTGCTCTCAGAAAGTCACAAATTCGACCTTTCCCAAGGGCTTCCACAAAATGTCGATGACCTACACATCAATCCTAATACGATGCAGCCTTCTTGCTCATCGATGTACCATATCCTAGATAAAGTGGTACCTGATGTCTATATGCTTGGAGTGATCATAGAATATGGGATTCCTCAATAATTAAATCCCCCTCTAGTTGCCACAGAAGATCATGGTGGTATCCATCATGTGTACAAACAACTCACTGAGGAGCTTCCTCAACTAGGCAGCTTCACACGAGGTCATACTCATAGCTATGTATTCAGTCTCAACGGTGCTCAAAGAAACCATCTTCTGCTTCCTACTCATCCAGAATATGGTAGCAGAACCCAAAGAGAACCAACACTCAAAAGTGCTCTTGCGATCCTCCACACTACCTTCCCAGTTGGCATTCGAATAATCATGCAACTTCACATTTTCAGTAGTGTATCTCAATCCATGAGAGATTGTGCCCTGAAGATACCTCAGAAGATTCTTGGCACCAATATAGTGAGGCTCAACCATATATGAGCTTAACATACTGACTGCAGAACATATATCCAGACGAGAGTTCACCAAGAACATCAATGCTAGAATGAGTTTATGAAACTCAGAGGCATTTTCCAAATCAGTTCTGGCATCCCTACCACATAACTTTTGAAAGTTAAGATCCATCGAGGTAGTCACAGGATTACAATTCACCATTCCATATTCAGAATCCAACTCCCTCTTACTTTTGCAAATGATAGGGTCTACACCTGTCAGAAAGAGGTCGTCCTCATAAGGTGCCAGTATGATAAGTCTATCATCCACAACATTCAAGCAATGGTTTGGATCAACTTCACTCCCAGCTTCATCAAACAACTATCAATCCTCTCATATCAACCCGAGGTGTTTTTCTTCAAGCCATAGAGGGATTTCTTCGACTTGCATACATGAGATTCATGTTCATGAATATCAAACCCCTCGGGTTGTTCCAAACTTGTGGACTTGCTACTTGAGTGGAATGGTCCCCTTGTAAGATTTTCCTTCAGTACATCTCAGAAATGTACTTTCATGTTCTTCTTGAATTCAAGAATCCCTGTCACCATCTAACTCTCATCAGGTAGGGCCCCATAATAAGTAGACCTCTAGTGCTATAGATGAGACATGCCAACTGACATGGTCTCCAATGGACTTCCAGCAACTTGATACAAATTTTCAATCCTGAACACAAGGATAAAATCATCTTTGAAAATTTCATTTTCAAACATGTACCTTTCCATCAATGAATGTCACCTTGAAACCCTTGATTTCCATTGCCAAAATGGACACTAGGTTCTTCTTGCAATCAAGTACTTAAAGAGCTTCTTTTAAATGAATCAATTCACCCTCATTTAATTGAGAGGTAACATTCCCTACACCCTTTCCAGGATAGGTGGCATTGACTCCAAGTATAATCCCATGATTGTTTCCATCTTTACCAAATTAGAGAGAGCACCCTTCTATCCGATGAAGTGTCTTGAAGCACTACAATCAATAAGCCAGATTACCAAAGAGTCTAGAGGAGAGGGTCAATATAAGATAATGCTTCTTTATCATATCTAAAACAACATTTGATTATTCATACCTGGGGTTCCTTTCTTTCTTTGAAGGGTTGGTTATTTCCTTGATGACCAGCATTCCTTCGATCATTGAAGATGTCCCTGGAATGATTGTTATGATCATCAAGTGATGTGTCCCTACCAGTCAGACACTCCTTTGCATAATGGCCAACCTTATTTGAAGCAAGGCATCTGCCTTTCCTTCCACCCTTAAATCTAGACTTCCCATTGAAGTGATCTCTAGGTAGGCCATCAAAAGCTTTCGTTGTGCCACTCGGATAATACTCTCTATTTCAACTTCACCCTTGGTGAGTTTGAAGAGGGATGAGGAATCGATTGATCCTTTTTTCCTTTCTCAACTATCTTCAGTGATCGATCTTTCACTCTTGCTTGGGCTTTGTCTTCACCTCCACTCTGATACCATGTTAAATTTAAGGTATGTTCTATGCTTAGAGAAATTTATTTCAATTTTCATAGTTAGCTCAATGTCTTTTCCAGATTAGCAATCACATCAACATAATAGTATATTGCAGATAGAACATAAACATGAATCACAAAAGACAGGCCAAGACAAGAGGACAAATGATGTGGCGCTAGCCAGGGAAAAACCCCAGTGTGGGGAAACCCTTGATCAATTCTTCTTATGTGTTCCTCAATAGTTCAGCCAAGAGAGAGAGAGATAATACATATAAAATAGAAGTCAACACTTTGACTTATCTACATAAGAGCAGAGATCATCTCTAAGAAGAGGATACATGAGGTAGCTGGACTCAGTTGAAGACATGCTGCTTCAACTGGTTCTCCAAGGTGACTCCATCACCATGTTGAGCCTATCACTGTGTTGCACCATGCTGCACCATCATACCATATCCAGCATCACTAAGCTACACCATGCTACACCATCACTATGTTCATCATCACTGAGCTACACAATGTTACACCATCATTATGTCCAGCATCACTGAGCTACTCCATGTTGCACCATCACTATGTACAACATCACTGAGCTACACCATGCTGCACCATCACTATGTCCAGCATCACTAAGCTACACCATGTTGCGCCATACATCCTGTACCCATCACTGCTATTGTGTGCACTATGTTGCATTATGCATCTTGTACCCATCGATGCTACTGTGTGCACTATGTTGCACTATGCATCCTGTACACATTGCTGCTACTATGTGCACTATGCATCATGTACCCATCGTTGCTACTGTTTGCACTATGTATCCTATACCCATCGCTGCTACTATTTGCACTATGTATATTGTACCCATCGCTACTACTATGTGCACTATGTATATTGTACCCATCACTACTACTATGTGCACTATGCTGCACTATGCATCCTGCTTTCATATACTATGATGTTTATAATGTTACAAAATTCATCATAAGACCAGGATGGCTAGATATAGTGCTATGGCCTGCAGCCTAGCACATAGGAATGCCAATGCCTTCTCGTCTATGACAGTGTTAGAGTGACATTAATAAGCTTCTATTAAGACAATGATTGAATATATCATTCATGATCATGTTTCAATCAAAACAATAGTTAGAACATCCTTGTTTAGAACAACGTTAACGATAGTTGAAGGTGTGGCTTCTTTATCTTAGTGTTTAAGTGTGAAAGCATTTCTTCCATGACAACGAGGGTATACCTTATGTAGAACACTCTTCTAAGACAACATTTAGGCGGCATCTCCATTAGGTAGCATAGCAACTAAGTTTAGGGAATCTCCTCTCCCTTAGTCATGTGGCTAGTGTTCCTTCCTTCATTTCCATGGCTATGTATTTAGGGCATCTCCATAACCATAGTTAGGCATCCTTTAGACAACTAGGTTAGGGTAGTGTATGGGAGCCTCTTTATTGTGGTTAGGGTATCCCTTTTGTTGCATCTAAGGGTTGTCTCAAACCCTTCCAAAACAACGTATCGATTAGGGCATCTAAGGTATGATAAGATTGCATTTAGGGTCAGCTGTTAGGCCTCCTTCACTGTGCTAGATCTCCCTTTGAACTGTGGATAAACCTTAACAATACTTGCGGCTAGGCTTCGTTATGACAGTGGCTAGGGCATCCTTCTTTTGCTGCATATAAGGTCTCCTCTAGACCTGCATTTTTCGCTTAGAGATTCCTCTTTCAACTAAAACCCAAAACAAGTGGAGAAGAAGAAATCTCAAGAGAATTGTGTGTACAAATGACTTGCAAGTCACTTGTATTTATACTAAAACGTGGAGCACAAGTGGGGGCAGTTTAGTCGTTGGCCGACCTTGATGAATTGTCCCATAACACAAATAAATTCATATATCCATGAATACTTATTGGAATCAGATGATCTTTAGATCAATCCTACACCTCTCGATGAGAGGAATCCAAGAAAAATATCAGTTGTCATAAATAAGATGACCCACATGGAGTTTGGCCCTAGTTGCAAATTTTAACAATATTCAATTGTACCAAGTTCTCATGAGAAACCTAAAATTTACATTTATTGGTGCAAAATCTAAATGTACAATAAGTTAGAAATCAAATAGGTGTTACATGGCATGATACTTGTAGGGGTATAATTGGTTGGAAATTTATGGTAAAGGAATTCTCATGCCCAAGATAGTACACTGGTCAAGGTAGATACCTGTAGTTTATTTCAATCTTAATCTTATCTATCTAGTTACAATTAAGTGTTCCTTGCATATAGTGTTATCCACTTACACACAGATTATTATGTCTTGCTTAAGAAATTATGTTCAGGGTTCAGTTAGAGTGAGCATGGATGCCTATTGTTGGTGAAGAGTGGGGCTTTGTTATTTCTCAAACTCTCACCATGTTTAGAAGTCTAAACCATAAATTTAAGAGCATAGAGGAAACTTCTAGGTGAGGCTTCTAAGGTCAAAGCAAGTGGCTTGCCTAGTAGTTGCCTCTAGGATCATATGATTATGGCATCTTTAGAATTTTCAATGTAGTGAGAATTTGAGTGGTGACGGGACATTACTTAAAAGGATGGTACATCTATTTAATTAGTCTTCAGAGATGGATAAATAGGTTTGATCACGGGGCTTCATTCTCCTTTCTACTTGTAATTTATTCTCGGGATTTGATGTTAATACAATTATTAGTTTGACCCTCTTCTCTTTTTTAGTTCCAGACATCCTCGATTCGAAGCATTTTAGGACATAGGATAAATGTGCTATTCCTTTATTTAAATTCCATTTTTTTGTATTACTGCTATCTTTCCAATCAGCTAAAGTATTCTGCATGAATTTCAGATCTAGCTAGCTCAAAGCTAAACTAAATGGAGTTTTAATAGATCTTAATGATAGACATTGTTTTGATTATAATATAGGAAATTTATTAGATCAAATGACCTTCACATTTTAGGGTGGATTTATCAAGGAAGAATGAGAATGTATTCTTGATCCTAGCCCAAACCCTAATTGGACTTGATCCCAAGTGATCAAGTTGTTGAACATCATGCATCCTACTCATAGGGAGTATGGCCGTACATGACGCGTCCATCAGTAGTGCTATGGTCCCTAACCACTTTTCCCAACTCATTGGCCAAATGAGAGGTACTTCCCATGTGTCCAAAACTACATGGGTAGGATAATGTTGGCACACCAGCTGGGAAAGAATCTATGAATATCACATCCTGCACACAACCACACGTAGGGAAAGGAGAAACCACATCCTACAAACATATGTCACAACCACACGTAGGGAAAGGATAAACCACATCCCACAAACATATGTCACAACCATGCATAGGGAAAGGATAAACCACATCCTACAGTCACATGTCAAAACCATTGTAGGGAAAGGGTAAACCACATCCTACGTGCATGCAAACCACTAGGAGTAGGGAAAGGATGAACCACATCCTGCATGCATGCCAATCATCAATGGTTGGAAGGATTCTACACATGGGGAAAGGATGAACCATGTCCCACTTACATGTCAACCATCGATCATAGGGAATGAGCATCTTACATGTGGGTAAAGGATGAAAAATGCCCCATTGACATGTCCACATGTGACAACCAATAGATGCCTATATGCATCTCTCACTGGGGTTTCTGCATGGGAACGTGAACCACTCATCCTGCTTATATGCCCAAATGACTTATTGAAGAGCTTTCTCAAATGTCTTCATAATAAGCCATGCTTTCTACTTTATTCATTTAGCCTCAATAGAGTTCCTAGAGCCATAGACTTTAGCCTTTAATTCATCCATGGAATAAAGGTGGATCTCAGGAGATACATCACATACTGTCAATATAGCAATGTTTGATAGTGCACTTCAAATCATAGATAATAGAGTCATAGGGATACCTCAGTAAGCAATTGTCCAATATATGAGGCTTATCCATAAAAATAAATAGGGATCCACAAGATATATGAATGCAAACCAACAACTTTTAAGGGTAGGGAACAATGCAACATGGTAAGGGCTTCTGCCTTGACTTTAAGAGTCAACTTCTTCTTATATTGATAAACATGAGGATCATCATCATCAGTTATTATATATTTATACTCTAATTGACATATCTCATCCATATATAAACATTGAGATATCAACAACCTATCCTTCTTAGGTGATAGAGATCATCAGAGTCACCATACCCAACTGACATAACTTAAATTTATCAAAATTTATTGGGTAGGAAAAGTCATCAAGGATTTTTTTTGCTCCCTCTGAAGCCTTGCTTTAGGTGTTCACCTAGCCTTGAGTCATCAAATTAATTAATTCATGATTTCTTATTCAGGCATCCATATCTTTCTTCAAGGAACCTTTGTTTTCTTGCACATAAGGGTCATTACAAGAAACTGCTTCAAAGTGTTATGCACTTCTTCTCCTAACGGCCAGACTTCCAAGGGTACCCAAAGGTACCAAGATGACTACTACCAACATGGTTTCATCAGGTGTTTGGCTTCTTCATACTGTCCCTTTTAACAATCTTTGATCTTTGATTAGAACTTTAGACTTTAATCTGAAGAAAACTCAGATTAGAGTTGTAGACTTCACTGAGAAATATCATTTCCAAAGGTACTCGTTGTATTATCCTTCAACAGTTATCATTTCTTCTATCTCAATTACAATACTTCAAGAGAACCAGAATTATTGGAAACAAAATTGTGGAAGATGAGACAGTCATAGAGCACCCCCAGATCTGTTCCTTTACTCGAGATGATTTACACTTCTTCATTTGTTTCCAAGAACCTTATGTGTATGCATCTAACCTTTCCAGCACTGGCAAGTCCCAGAGAGGAGTATGGCTACAAAGATCATTTGTGATCTTTGACTCCATAAGGTAGTATTTTGGTAGCATATGTGCCTAAAACACACCTCTTTGTACATCATGAACAATTTGTGAGGACTTATAGCTATATATGTTGAAGAATAGAATTATGACAGAAGAGGTCATATCAGACTTAGTTTTGTCTTGAGTATGCTCAAAACAACATATGCACAACCATGATGCCCTGTAACAAAATTCAAATAAAATGCTCAGAATATTTATGCTGGACATAAGTCACCTCTAGGCTATAGGATTTGATCATATTATAGATTTCTTGCAGATTAATGCAAAGATACAAGGTGTTCTTCCCTTTGTCATGACTATTGTCTCATTCTCAAATTATAATTTTATGCTACTGTCCAAAACTGTAGAGTAAGGTGATGAGTTTTAACTAGAGATCCATCGTTGTAGGTATTCTTTTTGTATAGGAGACTCAACTCCCTTTTCTTTATGATATAGGTTTGAATGTCACTGTGATTAGAATAATGGAACGTTGCTCCTTCTTTTCTAGTCTTTATTTGAATGATGAGGAAAGAGAAGTTCAAACTACCTATGCCCATGACTTGTTCCCAATTTTAATTGTGAAGCCTTGACATCAAAATTTCAATATGATACTCTCATCAATAATTTGTCAAAATATCATAACTGTCTCAGAATGCAAGTATGCCATACCAATACTTCTCCTAATTTGACTGTAAGTATGTATGTGTGATGATGCTAAAGTTAACCTACCTGCAAGTGAGATGCCAGAATAGTGTTCTTTATTGTAGAGGGACAAGAAGTCACACATACTGCATGCTTCTTATAACTATACAATGTGCATCAACTTACTCATTTGAGATGATGATAATACAAAAATATGTACCTATTTTCCATGTCTTACATATGATTTAGTCATACCAAAGACGTTGTCTACCATATACTACTTGAAGTTTGTAGCTTTTCAAGCTGCCTTCCAAAAGATGAAGGGTTACAAGATGTACCAGACTTTTACAAAGCATCAATAAGTGTTATTAGATTCCATAGTTCAGAAAACAATACTTAAATCCCAAATACTAAGGATTTATGATGTCTAGTATATGATTAGACTGACCAAGATCAGAACATCCTTCTTCACGGATTAAGACCTCTGTTCAAACTAATTAAATAGATCAAATAATGTTGAAGTTTTAGGACTTCAGAAAATGATACTTGGTCTGAGGAAACCCTTTTTTTTGTTGTCTTCTTGTCTGTCCTTCAATTTGTAGAGGTAAGGATTCCTTCTCAATCAAGGATGAAGACGTAGAAATCCTTAAATATTATACTTTATTGACTTGGTCCGAGAGCTTAGAGAATAATCACAAGATTAATTGTTAAATAGTTGCTTTCTGTATGAATCGAAGGACAACTTCAAAAATATTTCCAAACATAAATTCAGGCCTCTGAGAAAACACTGTTAATTTGATCCCGCTAAATTGTGATATGATGAACCTAGAACTCCGATTTCTTTGAAATATAGCTTGGCTTAGTGTGGGCTATTAGATTAGACCCTCAGTCCTCCATATCAGGGAATATATGCCCTTTAAAATATTTGCTTGCTTTAGATATGATTTAAACCTGGTCAAAGATACTATGACTAGAAATCATGCCTAGAATAAGGCCTTGATCTTTATAGATTCTCCTTCCTTACTAGGGCCTAAAATGAAGTTCCTAGTGATTTCATTCTATCTTTCTTGGGCTTGTCCTCACCTGAGCTCTGATACCATGTTAATTTGTAGGTTAACATGTTCTTTTCTTAGGTCAGTCTCTTCAATATTCAGTTTTAGCCCATTTATCAGACCATATCATTTCCATTAGCAATCGTATGAATCATTATTAATAGTATTTGAAGAATGAATATAAACAATAGATCCATAAGACAAGCAAGATGAGAGAACATAATGATTTGGCTCAAGCTAGGGAAAAACCCCAAGATGGGGAAAAACCTTGATCAATTCTTCTTACTATTAATATCAAATGTTCAACATAGAGAGTATAATAATTTAAAGGAAAGATTGACTTTCCAATTTGGAGATTCAATATCATTGTCCTTAGATAATGTTATCACTCAAGAAGCGATTACCAAATTGTTCACATCTATTTGTTGTGAAAGTTAGGTGTTAGTCCAAGTTCATTTCTTCGATGTTCAATGTAGTGTCTAGGTCTTTAGAATATTTGTGGCATGGTTACATAAAGATAAATAATTCATTCTCATTCATCATTGGTCCCACAACCTACATAGATACCTTGTATCAAGTTTGTTTTAAGGTTTTGATGTGTTATAAAGCAGTTTAGGTGTTTTCGTAGCGCAAAAACAAGTCCAGGTGTTTTCGTAGCACAAAACCCATATTTTACACTGGCTGCGCTACGAAATCAAAGATTCGCGCAATCCGTAGTGAATCTTTCTTAGCTGTCATATCTATCACATTCAGTTATGGTTGCATCATCCACTGTCAGCCTATACACTTCGCCTATCATGTCCAACCGCTTATCTTCATCATTAGAGTCGTTAGGTACCTTGGTACACTCAGATTGCAAGTTTCAAGAAGAGCCAAGTATTCACAGTCATGATTATGATTGTATTCGTTACATGAGGAATAATCAGCAAATGTTAAATTTGAATTCCTCAAACGTCAAGCGAGGTAGTATTCAAGCGAGGCAGCTATCAAGTGAGGCAGTGATCAAAAGGTTGAGACAACGTCAGTCTATCAAGTTTTCATTACACTAAAGTCTCATGGAAGGATCTACAGAAAGAAAAGAGCACAGGTCAAGTAGATGTTTGAGGAGCGAACCTGAAGGTTTAGACATTATCTTGAAGAATAGGGAAGTGGAACATGCATTCAAGCAAGTTGGATGTTGGAATTTCTACGAAAAACTCCAGGGAGGTCATGCACAATTCACCAAAGAGTTTGCCTTGAATTTCACAGGATTGAATTCAAAAGTTGGTGTGCTCGAATTACAAATTTCACTAGAGGTAATCTCCACAATCACTGAGATTCCGAGAGGACAAGAAAAATGGTTTAAAAATTTTAAATTTGATATGACCCCCTGCAAAGAATTTCTGAAGCCGGAGCTCATTGACTCAGATTTAAACAAGTCTGTGCCTAGAAATTATGTCAAGGACTCATATGCCAATTTTCTTACCTGCATACAGAGGTACCTTACCTGTGAAGGGAGATATAATAAGGTGTATTCATATCATTTCAAGCTTCTACTGCATTTCATAGGAAAGACATCTCTTGATTTACCTTTCTAATTATTTCATAGCTTAAGAAAAATGAGTGACAAGGTGCAGCTAAGGAGAGAAGCCTGTGAGACCTCATTGTTTCACCACAGCTTAGTTAAGTTGATTGTTCTGCATGAACTCTAGAGAGTACGTAGGGATTGGCCCGCATTCATGTTTATGTCTGGCTTTAAAAATGAAACTGGTCTCAGCCCCCAAGTTGTGAAAGCTTCTCCACCAACAACTGATCATCGTACAGAAACAAGATCCAAGAGATTCACAAAATTGAAAGCTAGGAAACAAGTAAGGGAGCCTGCTAGATCAATGGTTATCCAAGACACACCCCAGCAGTCCCTGAAAGAGAAAACTCAGATCAAAGAAGGTAGAAGTGAATCATCTACAGGAGAAGTAGTCCAGAGAAGAATGACCAGGAGTCACTTAGCTAAGGAAAAAGGAAAGAAGGTGGTTGTTGAGGAAAGTCATGTTTCAAAGGGAAGCTTGAATGACTTACTACAAGCCATTGACATTGCAGAATCTCACTTGGTTCAAGTAGATTTGATAGAATCAAGTAAAGACAAGGCTAAAAGAATCAAAGTCTCGAAAAAGCTCAATTTTGATGATCAGGTTGCTCAATTTGCTTTTAAGCCAAGAAGACCCATGAAAAGGAATTTCAAACATATGCAGGAGATGCTGCCAGAAGTAGGTGAAACAAAGATCATAAATGCTCATGATAGACCCGTGACTTCATTAGAAACATCATCACAACTACATAAAGAAGATAGAGGAAAGGCAATCATCCCGCCAGAGGAATATAATGTTGAAGAATTGAAAAATAAATTGAGGTTAGCAAATCTTGAAATTGCTAGATTGAAGAAAGCCTCTAGAAAGCATGCAACCAATGAAGCTCATTTTGAAAAAATGCAAGCTATGTGGGAAGACAAAACATTTCAAATATCCGAGGTGGTTGACTATAATACACAATATTATACTTGGACAGTCCCTGCACTAAAGGAAGCATCATTCATCAGGAGGGTTAACATGAAACTGAGAGCTAGGATCAGAGTTATGAAAAGGAAAATTGAATATTTGAGGGTGCAGCTAAGCCAGCGGGAAAGATCTCCTTAAGAAAACCACATAGCAAGTAAGGTTATATTCAAAACTTTGATGATTTACCTTGTTACAATTTCTTGAAGAATGATACATCTCTACTCAGTTTTGATAGCTTCAGGGAAGTTGCAAGGGATATGTCAAGATAAAAGAGCCTCAAGTCAGTCAGATTTTGGAGTTAAACTGTGTTTTGTGCTATGAAACTGCTGAAAAAAGATGCATAATGCACAACAGCTTTGTAGCGCGCTACGAAACTACTGTAGCCACATAATTAAACTTAGTTGACCAATTTTGAGGAATCAAGGGGATTTTTTTTTGAAAGGGGAATGTCAAAAAGGATCATTACAATGTGCAAGCAACAGGCAAAGGTAAAACAAGCGGAGGAAAAGATATATGGACTATAAGTTTTGTCATACAAATCACTGCTAGTTTTCTCCACGACATTTCAAACGGCTTTGAGGAAGTTTTGTCTCCATACGAATATATGGAAAGGGTCTATAGCACATCAATAATGTGGCACTACAATACACTCTTGTGTAATCAAAGAAGACATCATGGTTAATTGGTCTCAAACATCCTTGAGGAAACCAAACGCAGGAAAACAGAGGTAGTTTCCTACTTTGTAGAAGCAGTAAAGGAGATAAGACATTAAGGGCCAGCAAGGAAATTTAAACATCAACCAAAGTTAAACTGAAGGGAACCACTTGTCAGAGAACCAGTTTTTATTGTAATAAATGCTATTATCAGCATGATGTGAAGTTAGATTCCTAATTGTCTTATATTTCTAAAAACTTCCAGTTGGTAGTTGTTGTATTTAATAGTTAGTTAAAGTTTGGATAGGTGTCATGGCAAGCAGAATCTGAGTTCCCCTCATGCTGGAGGAGGAATCTTAGCTTTGTAAAGAATTCTATATATAGGAGAAAGAGCAATGTATTAAGGGTTGGAAATTTATTGAAAAAAGTCTGATATTTGGCTTTAAGTAAAAAACTTTGTTTTAGTAATACAGTACTAGCTTTGCTTCTCAAGAATCATAAAGAATTCAATGTGATGAATGCCTTGTGTTGTCTCTTCCTATTATTTACAGTGTTATGAATATGTGATTACTTAGAAATCACAAACAGTGCTCTAATTTCCTTCATATATTCGTAAATTGTACTAACCTTCTATGTGTTTGGTGTGTTCTACATATGTTGGATTCTGAATGCCTTGCCTTCTATGCAGAGCTAACCTAACTATTAATATTGAAGCCTGTGTGACTCCATATGCCCAATGGGTACTTTCTAATTGTGTTTCCACCACTCTCATTTTTCTATCTTTGTTTTACAAGAGTTAGCCATCTTAATCTTAATAAAAAATCATTAACCTTTGAGAGAGCCCTCTCAGGTTGGGGAGGCTAAGCCTCAGCCTAAAGTAGGTTTGAAATAGTTACTTAAGGTCTTCCTGGTTAGCAGCCTTCCAGGGTCTGACTTTGAGTTAACATTTTGGTGCGTCTGCCGGGAGTCTGAAGATTATTCATTCCCGAAAACAAGAGACTGAACTTCTGAAGGTAGCAAGAGCTCAAGTCTTTTCGAGGCTGCAATCTACCTTGGTGACTCCATATATTTTCAAAAGCTTAAAAGGTGGCTTCGAGAGGGAGATATACACGGAGCAATCCTGACCCAGATCCACCTAATCCTATGGACAATCCAAACACCATTTCAAGGAGAAGACAAAGATTTATTGAAACACTAGATACTCCATCTTTTTCAAAATCTTTGCTCTCTGATTTTTCAAGAAGTCTTGAGGACAAAATTGTTGATGATAAGATTCATGAGGTGTTGTTGAGGTTTGAAAACAAAGAAGAACTCTTTGGAATTATTTTAGATTTACAAAAAAGAGGAATTGATACTTCGTCTTTAGTGTCACAAAAAGATAAGGAGGAATTTTGGCAGGTTGTTACTTATGAATTATTGTTAGAAGAGGAAGAATTAAATAAACTCAGATAACTTGATCCTTTTGAAGTCTTACTCAAATCTAAAACTGGTCTACCCCTTCCAAATTGGAGTACATTTTTCAGTTGTTTGCAAAGTCCAAATAGTCCTTTCCGTATCAACACCTTATCCTCTGCGTATGCTAGTCCTAGTAGTTCTCAGACACGAGGAAATCCACCTCATATCAGTTCTGGTTCCTCTGTCCCTTTAGTACCTGTCATCACCATTCCTCCATTAATTTTGGCTGTACCTGCTAGGTATGCTCCACTAGCCCTCCCTGCTATTTTACATGACCTTCCTAGAAAATCTGTTGCTAGAATTCCAACATGGGATGGGGATGAAGAAATCATAGCAGAAGAACATGTAGATAGATTCAATGATTTTACTGATATAGAGGAAGTTGATGATGAGGATGTGAAGCTAAGATTGTTTGCACAAACCTTCATTGGAGAAGTTAGAAAATGGTTTAAAGCTCTTACAGCTGGAACCATTCATAGTTGGGCAGAGTTTGAAGATAGTTTTCTAAGGAAGTGAGGAAACATAACTAATCCTCTCCAAGCTCTTACTAAATACAATAATCTTAGAAGAGCACCTGATGAAACCATCCAAAACTTCTCCAAGGGGTTTAATAAAATATACAATTCCATCCTAGTCCATTTGAAACCTCCTGGGGCCTTGGCACAACTGAGATACATCGAAGCATTTCATTCTGACTTCTCTCTGCTAGTCAGAGAAAGGGATTCTGCTACTCTTGCTGACATGCAAAAAGATGCAATTAAAGTGGAAGTAATCATGATTGCTGCCAAAAAATCAAAGATGGCAAAAGCTAAACTGAAAGAAGAAGAGAAACCTTCCATTTCAGCTCCAGAAGATAAGTTTGACTCAATGATGAAGACCATGGAGAAGCTGATGGATCGGTTGGCTCTTGGGAATACCTCTGCTCCTCTAGCATATCAGGAACCTCAATTTAGAATTCCTCAGTTCCGAAGACCTCAAAATCAGCAAAGGCCAAGAGAAAATAGGTTTCAATAGCGTGATCCTCCAGTAAGACCTCCTTTCCAGCAAAACTTGGTTGATGAAGAAGATGAACCTAAAATTCCTGAGGAGTCCATCCATTGTCTTGATGAAGAAGTGCTAGGGATTTTCTTGACTAAGGAAGGACATGATGAGTCCATTATGACCAAACAAGGAGAGGAACCTTCAGACTATTTAAAAGGCTATCAGCATGCTATCTTTGAGATGCAAAAGTAGTACAATCCCAGGTATAGAAATGTGACCATTACAGCAAGCAAAGCACAACCCAAGAAGGATGCATCAAAGGCTGTTGGAGACAAGAAATACAACTCAAAGGTTGCTGAAGGTAAAAATGATTCTCCATCTGGTAAAGGAGACATTCAAACTCCATCTCCTACTAAAGAAGTTGAAAAAGTTATTTCAATTTTTAACCTTGAGAATGAAATTGCAAAAATCAAAATATCAATCCCTTTTAGTGAAACCCTCAAGGTAGACAAATACAGAAGTAAGATTGTGGAGATGCTTAATTCGCAACTAGGAGTAGCTGATATCTTAAATGTGCAAGAAGATAATCCTATTATATGCTTGGGTCCAAGACTTGAAGATGAACAAAATGAAGAATTTCCTCCTTTCTACATAATTATTAGCATTCATGATATGACCTTACACAATTCTATGTTAGATTCGGGGGCATCTCATAATCTTATGCCCAAGGTAATCATGGAAAGGTTGGGTTTGCAGGTGACAGGACCATATAAGGATTTATTCTCTTTTGATTCAAAAGGAGTTCAATGTATTGGTTTGATTAAAGATGTTGTTGTGGGGCTAACTCAAATTCCAGCAAAGACAATTGTCATGGACATTGTTGTGGCTCACATTCCACCTAAGTTTGGGATGCTACTTTCAAGATCATGGGCAACAAATATCAAAGCTGCGATGTAGATGGATCTTACCTATGCTACTATTCCTATTTTTGGTGAGAAAAGGAGATTGTATCGGGAGACCAAAATGGCTTATATGGTAAACAACAAAGACAAACATCAAAATTTTCCCATTTATTCATTTGATATTGGCCTCAGATCAACTATTCTTTTCAATGAGTCAGCTGGAGATGAATCAGAGAAGAAGTTTTCAGAAAATCAATGCCAAAGAGATCAACAAGGAAATGAGAAAGAAAAAATAGGCTAGTGGTCTTTATACTTTGATGGATCAGTAGGAAGAGAAGGGGTAGGAGCGGGGATTTGGATCACAAGTCCTAATAATGAAAGTAAGTTTCTCTCCTACAAACTAAATTTTGATTGCACTAATAATATGGCCGAGTAGGAATCTCTGATTTTGGGCTTAGAAGCCTTGTCAAAGTTGAAGGCTAGAAACATTGTTGTTTGTGGAGACTCTGAATTGGTAATTAAACAAGTGGAAGGTACTTATCAAACCAAGGATGTAAGGATGAGGGAATATAGAAACTTAGTGTTGGATATGTTGGAAATGTTTCAGGCTTATTCTCTTAGTATCAAAACCAGAGACCAAAACTCTATTGCAGACTCTCTTGCTGTTTTTGCTAGTTTTTTTATTATTCCTATGCACTCTTCCAAAAAGTATGAGGTGGAGGTTCGTCATTGACCAACTATACTAGATAACATCATAAACTGGCAAGTCTTTGACGATTACTAGTAGGTAAAGAATTTCATTGAGTTAAAGGAGGAGTTTGAAAGCACTCAAATGGATCAACAAAATATGTTTGTGGAGATAAAGGAAAAGTCTGAAGTCTTGTAGTTAAAAAATAACCTCATACCTAAGGGCCTCATTCCTCTTGAGAAATTGTTTGATCAAAATGATGTGTTCAAAGCTCCAAAATTGCAGGCTGATGAAGAGGAGGTAGAGAGCTGTAATTTAGGGAATTTTGTTGTACCAAGGATGGTTAAGATTTCGAAGTTCCTTTCAGCTAATATGAAGGCTAAATACATTGATATGATGAAAATGTTTATTGATGTTTTTGCATGGAGCTATGCTGATTTAAAACAATATGATTCTTCTGTTATCCAGCATATCATTCCTATTCAGGAGAATGAGAAACCTTTCAAGAAGAAGTTAAGAAGAATTAATCCTCTTCTTATGCCATTTATTGAAAAGGAATTCAAGAAACTCTTTGATGCCAAAATCATTGTTCCAATCAGATTCTCAAAATGGCTTGCTAATTCGGTGCCAGTTAGAAAGAATAATGGAGAGATCAGGATATGTATAGACTTCAAAAATTTACATAAAGCTTCACTGAAAGATAATTATCCTCTTCCCAAGATGGATTTAATTGTACAAAACATTGTTGGTTCACAAAGGATGTCTATGCTTGATGGTTTCTTAGGGTACAATCATATTCTTGTACATCGAGATGATCAAGAGAAGACAGCCTTCATAACGCCATGGGGAAAATTCATGTACGCCAAGATGCCTTTCGGTCTCATGAATGTAGGTACCACTTTTCAAAGAGAAATGTATATTGCTTTTGCTGAGGAAAAGGACAAATCAGTGTTTGTCTATATTGATGACATCACAGTTTTCTCAAAGAGAGAGGAAGATCATTTGAAGCACCTTGAAAGAATTTTGCTGAAATGTAGGAGGTTTGGTATCTCTCTTAATCCCACTAAAAGTATTTTTGCTCTAACATCAGGCAAACTTCTTGGTCATATCATCTCTGAGGAAGGAATTAGGATTGATCCTAATAGAGTTATTGCAATTCAAAAGTTAGATTTGCCAAGAAGTAGGAAAGAGATCCAATCCTTTCTTGGAAAAGTTAAATTTGTTAGACGCTTCATTACTAACTTTGCTGAGGTTGTCAAGAATATAACAAAGATTGTGATGAAGGAAGTGGATTTTAAGTGGACAGCTGAAGCAAAGAAATATTTTGAGGAGATCAAGAAGGTAGTACAAGCACCAATACTTATCAACCCAGATTTTACCAAGGAATTTCTAATTTTTACATTTGCTTCTGAGGATACAATTGCTGGAGTTTTGTTGCAAAAGGGAAATGAAGGTACTGAACAACCTATTTCTTTCTTTATCAAGACATTAGCAAATGTTGAACTGAAGTACAACATCCTAGAGAAACAAGCTTATGCCTTGGTGAAAGCTATAAAGTATTTCAGAATCTATGTTTTGCATTCTCACATTGTTGCTTATGTTCCAAATGCTGTTATAAAGGATATCCTTACACAGGCTGATCTGGATGGAAAAAGGGGAAGTGGATAGCAAAATTGTTAGAATATGACATTGACATCAAACCCACCAAATTGGTTAAGGGTCAAGGCTTAGCCAAGCTACTGACACAGTCAAATTTGGACTGTCTTGACATTAACTTGAGTACAAAGATCTCAGAAAATCTCTGAAAATGAAGAGGAGTTGGTCCAAATAAATGAAAAATTCTTGGTTTCAGAATGGTATAGGGACATAGCATTTGTTCTACAGCATAATAAAGCACCTGCTAATGTTTCAAAGTCCAAATCTCAGTTTGTCAAGCTGAAATATTTAAGATATTTTGTGTATGATCAAAATTTGTTTTGGAAAGATGCAGGAGGCATTTTGTTAAACTGTCTCCTTGAAGAAGAAGCTGATAAAGTAATCGATGAATTTCATAAAGGAGATTTTGGAGGACATCACTATTGGAAAGCTACTGCAAACAAGGTCCTAAGGGCTGGATATTTTTGGCCAACCATGTTCAGAGACATCTATAAAAAGGTATCTACATGTCATGAATGTCAAATATTTGAAGGAAAGAGGAAGCTTGTACCTTTTCCTTTAGTTCCTATATATGTTGAAGCACCCTTCCAGCAATGGGGATTGGATTTTATAGGATAAATTCATCCTCCTTCATCAAGTAAGCATCGATGGATCCTTACAGTCACCGATTACTTTACCAAATCGATTGAAGCGGTTTCGACAAGGCAAGCAAATGATTCAGTATTTATTTATTTCCTAGAAAATAATATCTTATCTAGATTTGGTTGCCCAATGAAGATTACAACTGACAATGCTCAAGATTTTAAGTCCAAGAAAATGATCAATTTTTTTCACCAATATCACATTACTCTTGGGCATTCTACTGCTTATTATCCGCAAGGAAATGGCCTTGTTGAATCATCAAACAAAAGCATTGTAAGGATCATTAAGAAGCTACTACAGGAAAACAAGAAGATTGGCATTTGAAATTGAAGTATGCTTTGTGGGCTAATAGGATTTGTACGAAGAGATCCATTGGAACATCGCCATATGAGTTAGTATATAGTGTTGAAGCCATATTTCCACCATCACTTGGAGTACCTGTAATGAAGCTAATTCAAGGATTAGAGGAGGAACCAAATGTTGTACAAAGAAGAATCAATTAGCTGATAGCCTTACAGGAGAAAAGAAATGAGGTGTATGACAGTCATCAACAAAGTCATGACAGAATCAAGAGAACATTTGATAAGAAGATCAAGGAAGTCACTTTTTGGATCCATGACAGAGTGCTGAAATGGGAAGCCAAAATCGAAGAGAAAGGTAAGCACGGTAAATTTGAAAATTTGTGGAAAGGCCCATATCAAATCACTGATTTTCATGGCAACAACACTTACATTTTGCAAGAAATTGATGGAGAACCATACGTTCGAGGACTTGTTAATGGAAGGTTCCTAAAGCATTATCATTGATTGAAATATTATCAGTCCCACAACATTGTATATAACCATTTTTGTCAGTTTTTCTTTTTCTTGTAAATAATGACAAGCTGAAACAGAAACCTTAAGCCCAAGGTGAAGGCCCAAGAAGTTGAAAAGGGTTGCTTGTCAAGCAAATCTATGTTTTTCATAAAATGGATAAAGCACTGGACCTACGAGTTCTTAGTGTACTACATGAGCACACTATCCCAAGTGGAGCCACTGTTATCACTCAAGAAGCGATTACCAAATTTTTCACATCTGTTTGTTTGTGAAGGTTAGGTGTTAGTCCAAGTTTAGTTCTTCCATGTTCAATGTAGTTTCTAGGTCTTCAGAATCTTGGTGGCATGGTTACATAAAGATAAATAATTCGTTCTCATTCATCACTGGTCCCAAAATCCACATAGATTCCTTGTATCAAGTTTGTTTTAAGATTCTGATGTGTTATAAAGCAGTTTATGTGTTTTCGTAGCGCGGAAACAAGTCTAGGTGCTTTCATAGCGCAAAACCCAGATTTTACACTGGCTGCGCTATGAAATCGGAGATTCATGCAATCCATAGCAAATCTTTCTTAGCTTTCATATCTGTCACATTCAGTTATGGTTGCATCATCCACTGTCAGCTTATACACTTCGCCTATCATGTCCAACCACTTATCTTCATCATTAGAGTCGTTAGGTACCTTGGTACACTCGGATTGCAAGTTTCAAGAAGAGTCAGGTATTCACAGTCATGATTATCATTGCATGAGGAATAATCAGGAAATGTTAAATTCGAATTCGTCAAATGTCAAGCAGGGTAGTATTCAAGCGAGGCAACTATCAATCGAGGTAGTGATCAAAGGTTGAGACAGCGCCAACCTATCAAGTTTTCATTACACTGAAGTCTCATGGAAGGATCTACAGAAAGAAAAGAGCATAGGTCAGGTAGATGTTTGAGGAGTGAACCTGAAGGTTTAGACATTATCTTGAAGAACAGGGAAGTGGAACGTGCATTCAAGCAAGTTGGATGTTGGAATTTCTGCAAAAAACTCCAAGGAGGTCATGCAAAAATCACCAAAGAGTTTGTCTTGAATTTCACAAGACTGAATTCAAAAGTTGGTGTGCTCAAATTGCAAATTTCACCAGAGATAATCTCCACAGTCACTGAGATTTCGAGAGGAAAAGAAAAATGGTTTAAAAGTTTTAAATTTGATATGAACCCCTGCAAAGAATTTCTGAAGCCGGAGTTCATTGACTCAGATTTAAACAAGTCTGTGCCTATAAATTATGTCAAGGACTCATATGCCAATTTTCTTACCTGCATATAGAGGTACCTTACCTGTGAAGGGAGATATAATAAGGTGTATTCATATCATTTCAAGCTTCTATTGCATTTCACAGGAAAGACATCTCTTGATTTACCTTTCTACTTATTTCGTAGCCTAAACAAAATGTGTGACAAAGTGCAGCTAAGGAAAGAAGCCTGTGAGACCTCATTGTTTCACCACGGCTTAGTTAAGTTGATTGTTCTGCATGAAATCCAAAGAGTAGGTAGGGATTGGCCACATTCATGTTTATGTTTGGCTTTAAAAATGAAACTAGTCTCAGCCCCCAAGTTGTGCTTCTCAACCAACAACTGATCATCGTACATAAACAAGATCCAAGAGATTCACAAAATTGAAAGCTAGGAAACAAGTAAGGGAGCCTGCCAGATCAATGGTTATCCAAGACACACCCCAACAGTCCCTGAAAGATAAAACTTAGATCAAAGAAGGTAGAAGCGAATCATCTACACGAGAAGTAGTCCAGAGAAGAATGACCAGGAGTCAATTAGCTAAGGAAAAAGGCAAGAAGGTGGTTGCTGAGGAAATCCCTGTTTCAAAGGGAAGCTTGAATGACTTACTACAAGCCATTGACATTAAAGAATATCCCTTGGTTCAAGTAGATTTGATAGAATCAAGTAAAGACAAGACCAAAAGAATCAAAGCCTCGAAAAAGGTCAAGTTTGATGATCAGGTTGCTCAATTTGTTTTGAAGCCAAGAAGACCCATGATGAGGAATTTCAAACAGATGCAGGAGATGCTGCCAGAATTAGGTGAAATAGAGGAGATCATAAAAGCCCATGAAAGACCCGTGACTTCATTAGAAACATCATCACAACTACATAAGGAAGAGAGAGGAAAGGCAATCATCCCACCAGAGGAATATAATGTTGAAGAATTGAAAAATAAATTGAGGTTAGCAAATATTGAAATTGCTAGATTGAAGAAATCCTCTAGGAAGCATGAAATCAAGGAAGCTCATTTTGAAAAAATAAAAGCTCTGTGGGAAGACAAAACATTTCAAATACCTGAGGTGGTTGACTGTAATACACAATATTATACCTCGACAGTCCCTGCACTAAAGGAAGCAGCATTCATCAGGAGGATTAACACAAAACTGAGAGTTGGGATCAGAGTTATGAAAAGGTAAATTGAAGATTTGAGGATGCAGCTAAGCTAGCAGGAAATATCTCCTTAAGAAAACCACATAGCAAGTAAGGTTATATTCAAAATTTTGATGATTTACCTTGTTACAGTTTCTTGAAGAATGATACATCTCTACTCAGTTTTGATAGCTTCAGGGAAGTTGAAAGGGATATGTCAAGATAAAAGAGGCTCAAGCCAGTCATATTTTGGTGATAAACTATGTTTTTTGATTACACAGTAGTTTCCTAGCGCGCTACGAAGTTGTTGAAAAAAGATGCATAATGCACATAATTAAACTCAGTTGACCAATTTTGAGTAATCAAGGGGAAATGCTTTTGAAAGGGGAATGTCAAAAGGATCATTAGAATGTGCAAGCAATAGGAAAAGGTAAAACAAGTGGAGGAAAATATATATGAACTATACGTTTTGTCATACAAATCACCGCTAGTTTTCTACACGGCATTTCAAACGGTTTTGAAGAAGTTTTGTCTCCATACGAATATATGGAAAGGGTCTATAGCACATCAAGAACGTGGCACTATAATACACTCTTGCGTAATCAAAGAAGACATCATGGTTAATTGGTCTCAAACATCCTTGAGGAAACCAAACGTAGAAAAATAGGGGCAGTTTCCTACCTTGCAGGAGCAGTAAAGGAGATAAGACATTAAGGGCCAGAAAGGAACTTTAAACATCCACCAAAGTTAAACTGAAGGGAACCAATTGTCAGAGAATGAGTTTTTATTGTAATAAATGCTATTATCAGCATGATGTGAAGTTAGATTCCTAATTGTCTTAGGTTTCTAAAAACTTCCAGTTTGTAGTTGTTGTATTTAATAGTTAGTTAAAGTTTGGATGGGTGTCATGGCAAGCAGAATTCAAGTTCCCCTCATGCTGGAGGAGGAATCTCAGCCTTGTAAAGAATTCTATATATAGGAGAAAGAGCAATGTATTAAGGGTTGGAAATTTATTGAAAAAAGTCTGATATTTGGCTTTATGTAAAAAACTCTGTTTTAGTAATACAGTACTAGCTTTGCTTCTCAAGAATCATAAATAATTCAATGTGATGAATGTATTGTGTTGTATCTTCCTATTATTTATAGTGTTATGAATATGTGATTACTTAGAAATCACAAAAAATGCTCTAATTTCCTTCATATATTCATAAATTGTACTAACCTTCTATGTGTTTGGTGTGTTCTACATATGTTGGATTCTAAATGCCTTGACTTCTATGCAGAGCTAACCTAACTGTTAATATTGAAGCCTATCTGACTCCATAAGCCCAATCGGTACTTTCTAATTGTGTTTCCACCACTCTCTTTTTTCTTTCTTTGTTTTACAAGAGTTAGCAATCTTAATCTTAATAAAAAATCATTAATACTTTGAGAGAGCCCTCTTAGGTTGGGGAGGCTAAGCCCCAGCCTAAAGTAGGTTTGAAATGGTTACTTAAGGTCTTCCTAGTCAGCAATCTTCCAGGGTCTAATTTTGAGTCAACAGATACATAGCTGACTCAGAAATGCAATTATGGAGAAGACAATTTGTACCCTCTTAGGCTTGAGTCATACAACTGTAAAAGCTTTTGTATTTTGGTGTTCTAGTTAGGGTTTGGTGGAATGCTACTACATCTTTCTTTCACTACTCCTAGATTGTCTTCCTTCTAGTTGATCTTCCTACATACAATCACCCTCACATGCTGGTACAAGTTTGGTCAATGGTAAGGTTTGTTGGCAAGCTACTACAACACCCTTTCCTCACCATCCAAACCTCTTCATTGACTGTGGCCTCCTTCCAAACACTTTTGCTCCAATTCGTTGTTGGTCTAGGCTAGTAACCAGCCCCAAAACAAGTGACAAACCTCCTGTTCAAGAACTCCAAATCATGAGGCCTCCTATCATTCCTTCAGTCCCTTGTCTACGGTGATCTAGGCCTGTAGCCCACTTGAAGCACACAACTAGTGCTCTGACCTGCTATAGGAGAGAAAGCCCAACCAAAGATAAGCCCAAACTGTTGGCATTGTGGTTCTGGTATGATTTCAGATGTTGTACTTGATGGCAAACACCCATGGCATGGCTCTCATTTTGATGAAAATAAAGAAGTACGCA
>APFE031397938.1:429989-446319 GCA_000404065.3 Pinus taeda | reverse complement strand
TTTTAAGTAATCAACATTTAGAAAAAAGAAAAATAAAACAACTTGAAAATTAGTTAAGTAATCATAATTTAAAAAAAATTGCACATAATAAATTTTAAAGTGTGAAAAATAAGTCCTCTAAAAAAAGGCATGTTGCATCAACACGTTTCAAAATCAGCATGGAAATCACTAACATTTAAAAACAAATATTTATATTTGATACATAAGAAAATTTAAATTGTCAAAACTATGCTCCCAAAAGAAAAGAAGTGTATTCTGCATCACCACTTTTCAAAATCGGGTCACATTTTTACTACCCCTACGAAACAGGTAATTGTATCAGTGATTTAAAGTGCCAAAAGCTATGCTCTAAAAATACTTATGCTCTGCATCACCCCTTTTCAAAATGGGGTCAATTTTTTGCTATCTCTACGAAATGGGTAACAGAATCAATTTATGTTTCAAAGTTTACGTTGTTAAGGTTAGAAAGTAGTATATATAGATGTAAAAACATTGTAAAAGATGCTTTGGATTACTATTGTAACTAAGCTTTACTCTATTAGAGGTTCCCTCCTAGAAGAGAGAAGTGAACATTGTGCTCCTAATAATCAAGGTATCTTATTTTGGTTACCAATACAATTGCATTGAGTATTGTTATTACTTTATACTAAATATATGGGTGTTATTTTCATTTATCTTTGTTTCTATAGGGTATATTACACTTATCTCATAGTACAAGCTATGAAATCCTCAAACTCTACTTATAGATCATGTGAATTCCATTTATCCTTGCCATGTTATACCATAGAGCTTGTCATCTTAATGTCTTATCATAGAGTAGAGGACAACCCCTAGGAGCATTATCAAGGTTTGGAGAGTAGAATACAAACCTTCGAAGAAATATCAAACTCAAGTTGTTAGGGTTGGTTAGTTTTAGGTGAAATTACATACCCGGTGTTTGGAGCCTATCCAAAAATTGACAGCATTAGATTACTCTCTAAAGCTGCAAAAAGAAATATCTCTCTTGTCCTTGACCTTTGAACACCTTCGATAATTTGAGCTTGGTTTTAGTAGTGCCAATGGACATGATATTCTCTCACTGGATAGTCTCATTTACAAGAGATTTATTTACCATGGTCATTTGAAGTCTATCCTTGCAATATAGAGCCACATTTCCCCTGCTTTGAACAAATGCAAAAAACCATTGAACTTTCTTATAAATCAAGGCATCCCTCTAGTATGACATCATCTTCCCTAAACAAACTACATACATGAACACTAAGCATTGTGGAAAAATATTGATTTTCAATCTTCTTCCATTGATTTTCCATCTAGTAGTCCTAGATTGGATCCTTTCTTGTTCATCAATCAAGGGAGAAGATAGATCATATTATAGTTCAGTCTAATTTAAACTTTCCATCAAATATAGAAAATGTATTATCAATTTATCATCGAATCAATATACTAGGAAGATGGGCCAGCTCAAGGTTATATTTCCACTACAACTATTGTAATTCGCATGTCAAAGAAGAGCCTTAGTGTGCATTATTGAATCAGAGGTTGAATTGGGCTTATAGGAATGTTGTAATTCTAAACATGTTGTTCTTAGCTTACTTCCTAGAATGTTATGTCACATATTTAAGATGCACACTCTGTTCTTTGATAACCCTACTCATATTTTGCTTGTTCATTATGTGTCTTCAATCATGCAACTAAGTTTTCTAATGACATATGCACTCTTCAGAATTTAATCATTGTTTCCAATAAACTACAATAGAGCCTAGGTTGTAATATTTATCACTAAAAAGTCTAACATCTTACCTTACTTGGAAGGAAATGCCTCAAGGGCTTTAGTTCAACATTCTTGGATTCTCAATTCGCACATTGTTTCTACCCTTTACTAGTTTCTAGTTGACATGTATAGAAACCTGCAAGATCTTGGGATTCTACATAAGCATTGCTGCTATAACTGCCTTGATATTTAGAATTTATTTAAATAAAGAGTGTTTTCATGATCCCTATAGTACTCAACATCTTTTTGCAAGAAATATCTCTACATTGACATTGCTATGAAGTATGATGTCATGTAGATTAAAGGGTCCCTTGATGCTTTGTTGATGCTTAGCTTGTTCCATCCTATTTTAATTTGATATTTGATGACAAAGTTGTTTCCCTACTTCAAGTTTGGTAATATTAAAGCTAATGTATCTTTCTGATGTGTTTTGTTGCTAGCCTAGACAGCATAGACTTATTAATACTACCAAAACACTTTTCATTATGCATGACATTGTGGGTACCATAAAAAAATTGAATTTGAGAATGAATAACCATGGCAGATTTTTCCACTTGGACATTTTTCTGGTATTGTTCTGAATTTTTTTTCAAATTGGACCATTAAAAACAAGCTTTATATATCTTTGTCCCTAGGAATGAGATATTTTTGATAACATAATATGGAGCATGTATTAAGTCCCTTCTCTCATAGCTTGTGAAATTCTATCTCTTAGAGGTCTTTTCCAATTTCCAGAGTCATTGCAAAGTCTAACAACCATGTGCCAAGATCTGTAATATGTAATGTGTATGAATCATGCTAGACGCTCCATTTTTGTAGCCATCTCTTGAATCAAGCAACTTATAACATAAGTTTCTGCTTTTTCCTTGCACCAATAAAAAAGTTTTGAGAGGATTGGCCATTCGCAAGTAATGTATTTGGGAAAGAATCTAACATGACTAGTAGGCATGTATAGTAGCTAGCACTCTTGAAGTGTAGCACATCATAGGCCTCTTTGTATCGTATGTTTATTAAGCGGCAAGTTCATCCCCATTTGGGAGGGAATCCTCACTCATTTCACATTTATTATTTGGTTTCCTAAATGAATCTAAATATCCAAATTGTAGAAATATATCATTTTGTCAAAATTGTGGTTGTAAGTTTCTTTGAGTATTACTTCAAAGTCTCTCTACCACAATCACTATTTCCTTGTTCTAAATTTTATTCCTAGTCACTTGATATTTGGATCCACTGAAGATGGAAATCATATAGATATACGCACCATTGTATTTGAAGATAGTCCAATAAGAAAGATGATGAACAACAATCTTGACCTTCATATAGTCTAGGAACCTATTGTTGGTAGACGTTGTCATAGTTATCATGTTAGACGATTGATGGATGAACCTGCATTGTTGAACTTCTCCCATCTTCACAAAAAAATCCCAATTTTTTGTAGTTCAATGAAATATAACTCCACAAGCAGCGCATTTTTCATCCAAACTGAGACATTTTAAAAAGATTTTTTCTATAAGATGACTTTTAGCATATAGAATGGTAGTTGCCTCAGAATAATTTCCAATGATGACTTGATATTAATTGCAGCATTTTGTTCTTTCCCACATACTGAACCTATAATTTTCATCAATGGTTTAATGGCTATCCTTCAAGCATTACTTCTTGAAATGAAATCCATAGTAATCTCTTCCATGTTGGGAAATCCTTTTCAAAATGGGATCAAAATTATCCACAACACTAATATTCCACAAACAATCTCTACACGCTAGATTTACAGCCACCAATTCCTTAAGGATGTAATTGACAATGCAAAGTATATCTAATTTTATACACTAGCTCGTGATGTAGTTGGAGAAAATAATGTTACATTGCACCACCAAAAATGAGAGAACTAAAGAAATAAGAACATAGTTGAAAAGTTCATGCCCCTTTATAGAACTGGAGTGCCAAGAACATATGGCTAATAAGGTGTTTATTAAGAACACCAGGGATTCCACAAGATATACATGTGCAGATCTGTTGCTTTTCCTTCTCATTGGACCTTTAAGTGTAGAAAAAAAGCAAGGCTAGGTCTTTCTATCTTGACTTTAAAAGTCAACTCCCTTTTTATTAATAAATGAGAGGGTCATTAATCAGGCATCATCAGCAATGGTGTCTTTATAATTCAATCAACGTGGCTAGTTCATAATTTCCTCTAAACATAATCAATGAGCCACCTGCAACGTGTCCCTTTTCTACTATAGACCCTTAGGCCCATATGCCAAGGTCATCGATGTAGCTAAATACATCATTAGAGTCATCATAATCAGTGGACATGACTTGTTTTTATCATCAAGTTATTCTACTAGAGAGTCTATAACTCCCTCTGAAGTCTTAGTTTAGTTCAGTCTTCATCAATCTGCCCTCATATTGTTGCAACTCCATTAGCAAACATGCCCGGACAATATTTTTCACACGCGCTAACCATTCAATAATAAATTCAACTTGGCATAATCATACCTTGATATCACAAATATTTCTAACTAAATGAAGATATTAAGAGATTTGCTTTGGATTTTAACTTGGAGGGGATTGCTCCGTTCCTTTTGAACTGACAGCTACAAATATGACTGAGCCACAGGTGTCTTAATACTGATTCATAGTCCTTATTGGCACTATTCTGAATATCTTTTGCTATACTTTAGATAAACTAGAGAAAAACCAGGCAATGCAAATCAATGTATTTTTCAACCATAATATAACCAAGTTCTGTAGATTGTTTCTGTGCTATCTCATTGTTGCTATCAAGTTCAAGGACATTATTCCAAATAATGTGATTTCCTTTCTGAAGGTTATTCTGCCACATAATATTGTCAAAGCCCTATTGTCATACTGGTCATTATTCCTTAGTCAACACAGTCAAAAGGTTAACGTGTCACTTCCTTGCTATGCCCCAAAGTCATTGTATTTAACTCAAGAATATAGTCACTGCTCACTGATATATCTGCCTTATCCATATTACTATCATCATGCCATCACTGTTTGCAAGATTGCTTCCAACCTTTATCTCAAATTCTTGCTCAGACTTATAAAATAAATACTAAAAACAATACCCCAAATCCTCACTGATAAGGGTTCATCTCTATCCATCTGCCACTCAATGCCCCTAGTGAGGATCATCATAATAAAGGAAGTGATCCACTGGGTGGGAGTTGGTCAAGGATGTTGATGTGACTGGAGGTTAGATGAGCAAAGACAAAGGGCCTCCTGCATGTATAAGGCCAAGCATATATGTTCAGGGTACTTAAAGAAGATGCTAAGCTTCTGTGTCTCTCTAAAAATATCACGGAAGCATCCTTAGACCTCATATTAAACTAGGCAATGGAAGATGAAGTGCTCCTCAATTTCAATCTCTAGGAAATGGCATAGCCGGAAAATCTTGTCTAATTGGTCAATCTGATGGAGAGAGATAGTGAGGAGATATTATTTATCATATTTTTTGACCCCCTCTTCCCTGGCCACCCAACCCTCATCTCCCTTCCCCACCCTCATTGATGGATAGAGTGAGCAAATCTTATTAAGGGTGTGGGTGGGGTAGAGCCAATGAACAGATATTGGAAATAAGGGTGGAGGCGGGGGGAGAGTGTAAATCAAATATTTTCTAGGAAATGAGGGTGAGGTGAAGGGAAGAGAGTGAGCAAATATTATATAGGAAATGAGTGGGAGTGGGAGAGAGAGAGAGTAAGCAAGTATTACAAGGCTAGGATATGGGGAGAGAGGATCATTTCCAACATTTATTTTGGTTCACCATTTCCAAAATTCATATGAAGTGGAGCAGATTTAGAAAAAATTTTATACACTTGTATTTCTAGAAGATTCATTGATTTCTTAAATGTAGTCATGACATGATAAGAAAATATCAAAACATTCTCAATCTTGTCTTCAGAAGATTGAGTACTATTGAAATCCACATCAAAACCATACATTCACTAAAACAGGGGGTGATACTTTGGAGAATTCTTGGTTAAAAATCTTCACCCCTGAATCTACTCATTGCATTGACATGTTTTGGCCATGAATGTCATTAATATAATTCCATTTCGTTTCTATTTTTATATCTCACTTTTTCTTCTATTTTGGTATTTTTCTACTAGGTTGTCCTCTTGCCAATACAACAGTCATAACTCTACTAGCTTGGGGATCCCAGGTTAGAGCCACTAGGGTTTAATATGTGTATCATGGGTTGCCTTGCATGGTTGGAACCACTACCATTTAATATGTCCTTCCTAAGAAGCCACAATTTGACAACATCATACTTTTTGTGCTTGCAAACTTTTTCATCCTCATTTGCAATAATAAAAAGGTAGAACCTGTGAAATGACTCTTAAAGGATTTGTGCCTCAGAGCATAATACCTCTTGCGCTAGTAGACTTCATGCTCTCAGTTTTCGTTGTTGGCAAGCCATCCACCATTAACATGTATGCCCGACTTGTATGGTATGAACTTATAACCTTAATGGGATGTGTAAAAGTGCAAGGCCAGTGCATTTTTGGTTGAATAGATACTCTTCACTCTTGGGCACAAAAAACTTTTCCCTTTTTGCATCACTTTCTATAGCCCTATCTTTAGGATAAAAAAAAAAGAAGGAATAGAAAGCATAGAAACAATTGTTAAGACTTCATTTACACGACCAAGTTGTTCCCCAATTAATAGCATTTTACAAGGGGATGATCAAGAGGAAACTCAGCCATATTCCTTCCAAGAGTAGTCAATTTTCCCACATTATCAAGTGCACCAAGTATGCAAAGCTGATATATTGAATTGATAATATTGACTTGTGGAAGAGGATCCATAAAATCAAAATCCAAAAGGTTTTCAATGTTCAATGACTTGAGTAGTAAAAAAACATTTCGAAGGTTGGTACGTTGGATTTCAGGCACCATATTTGGTAGCATTACATTATGATATGCTGTCTTAGTGTACAAACGATAGCATGTCCTAGGACCTATCGTACTTGCTCTACCAACATGTTGATCTGCTGCAACTTATGCTTGTAGGAAAAACCTGAAGAGCATCCATACCCATTCTTAGATTGTAGGCTTTCAACTTTCCATATCCAGTATGAATCACATATAAGATGCCATTGACAGTAAGTGGTGTCTCAGCAATATTGGTTGCTACAATACACTTGTGAGCACCATTTTCTATGTTCTGAAATATTTTGGCTTGAAGATCTGAAGGCAGTTGAGAATAAATAGGGAGTATTGATAGTTCAGTTACTATATTTTTTGTAGTTCCCTCTAGCTAATCCATACGTTCTACCAATGGAGTCTTGGATGTGTATGGAATGCTTGTCAGAATCCCAAGCTTGAACTTCTCAAAACTGTCCCATAAGCTCATCATGAGAAGTTCAGGCTCGTAAAGAGTCATTTCAAATGGGCACTGTAAGAATACATTGATAAGAAAATGTTATTAATTCTTACACTCTCTTGCACTTGGTCAATCTGACTTCAAACAAAGTTTGATTACTATTTTAGCCAGCAATACCTCTATCCTCTGCAACCCTTGCTTTTTTGGTAACTAAATATACATGGACAAAATGTGACACTGATACAATCTCAAGGATTGATGTGGATGTAGTAACTACTGGAGTATCAGTTCAAGAATTTTTTCCTTAAGATTACACTTCATAGAAAAAGGAGTATCCAATGCCTATTGCTTCAATTTAGGATAGATTGTCAATCTTCGACCTTCATCAATTCTCCTACAATATTTAAAGTATTGTTGAGTATAGTGACAAATCATTGTTGGAATACCACATATTTTCCCATGGAATGGTCTTCAAATTGTTGATTTGAGTACTTCTATATATGTCTATTTAGGCCTCAACACTGGTCATTGATGCTTCAAGTCTATCTTAAAACATGCCTCAAATGCTGCTACAGTTTTGTGCTGATACAGGACTGAACTCTCTCCATAAATTGTCTTAGGTTTGTAATAGAGTTTAGTGTCAATAATTTTTAAAGTCAAATTACTTTGCAAGGAGATACATTTTGTGAGAATTACACAGTGAAGTTATTAAAGTTTGGGTTGAATCATGCTGGAACAATATCCTTTCGCACAACTTCAAACGTTCAGGAATTCCAATACGCTTTGGAAGGAGTAAAAAAACTTCAAGTATCAAAATACTTCAGACCTATAACATGAAAGTTTTTGAATTGTCCATTGGAGTCTTGGATGTGTACAGAATTCTTGTAAGAATCCTAAGCTGCAGGTATTGAAGAAAACATAAGTAGAAGGAAGTTTGATCCACAAATGGAGTCATGTTTCCCGTAACTTAAACCATGCCTTAGATAAGGTCAAACTTTCTCAATTTACGTGTGCCCTAACAATAGGGCCGAGCCATAGCATAGAAAAAAATAAATCTAGACATGTGTGAGTGCCCAGTATTGCTAATCGTAGCCCAAAAATACTCCTTCCTGCTCAGAATTTTAGCTTCTAATAAAAAATTGTTAAAGTTCAAGACCAGGTAGATATAACTTGGAGTATTCACAAAAAAATATTTCAGTCACCTGCAAAAGACAATAAATGGCCAACGTGAACCCATAAGGAAATAAATTAAAAAAAGAAACTTGATCCCAAATCTTCAACTTCAGTGTCCTTGCCCAAAAACATGAAACTTAAGAAATTTCCCATATGTCATTGCAGAAAACAGAGAACTTGTCAATGAACTTCCCTTGGTGATTGCTTTCTCTTTTACTCGAGCATGGTCTTGTCCTCACCTGAGCTCCGATTCCATGTTAATTTTTAGTTAACATGTTCTTTGCTTAGGTCAGTTACTTCATTAGCCCATAATTAACTCCATTAATCCATTAGAAATCACATTAATTATTAACTTATGATAGTAACTGATGAAAGAACATTCAAAATAAATACAGAAGACAAGACAAGCCAAGACAATAGAAATAAACTTTGGCTTTGCCAAATGGTAGAGGTTAGAAATTAGATAATCATTTAATGCTTTTTCAAAACAATCTACATTGAGGATATTGTAAAATATGTAAATAAGGGGAGGAAATGACTGCTTGAGACATATCTTAAGGTGCAAGAATGATCACATCTTGATGACACTTAGATTGCTAATAAAACTATATACGAATGTATGATATAGAATTTATGAATACATCTATGAGTGTTTTTGTGTTGATGTGTATGTTGGTGACAATATATCTTTGAGTTGTGCTTTACATTCTCTTGCTTACAAGGATTCCTTGAAAGATAAACAGATTGGTGAACATAAGTAAATAATCTGAACTGTAACGGAAAATATGATATGAATCTGCTATTAATTGGGGTTCTAATACCAATGATTTGAGCCAACCCGAAATTCTGCTATTATAACTAAAATTTGAAATCCAAAAATTCCAGAACTAGATCTGAAATTTGAAAAATAAAGCAAACCAAAAATCAGAAATTAAGAAGACCATAACTGCAGCAAAAACTTGAATAATTACAAAATAATAGCAAATATATGAAGACAAGCAACAACAAAAAATACTAGCCATTTCAACCAGAACTGGATACTGAATTTGAACAACAAATGTAAACGCTAGCAGTAGTTTATAGCTGAGCAACCTAAAAAATAAATATGATACAAAGGAATTCTTCTGAGAAGGTATGGATTCCAACTCATGTCAAATCAATAGTAGTATGGATGTCGCCTACCCGAAATAGTCTCCTCCAAAATCCATGCAATAGCACACTTCACAAATAGCTTCATCAAGGTATGGATGCCAACTGAGGACCAAGGCAGTATGGATACTACCCTTGCCCCAGATGGTCTCTTTCAGACCACCTTCATAAAAATCTTATACTCTAATGTCTAATGGTAATTTTTTAGTTAGTCTTCCCACTTTTTGTAGAAATGAGGATCTGCAAACTTTGATTGGTGACACTTATGAGTGAAAGTTGTAACCGAATATGCATGGAGTTACAAAGGATTTTATGATGAGAGGGACATAATGCTTAGCTTTTCAGGTTACTTTGAAAATTTTTACACCATGTTCGGCCCTTGAGGGTGCTTTGTGAGATGTGGGGTGCATGATGTATGGTTGGATCATGCTCTTCCATGATGGACTTGGACATTAGAGGTGGTTTATTATTTGTTGCTAGACCTTGTTTGGATGTTTGAAAGACATTCTTCCTTGAAGTGTTGGATAATTATGGAGCTTGGTGACTTCATGTTGTTGATGCATGAACGTAGTTTATGTGCTTGGAGTAGAGTTGGGTATTTCAGAGGAGGTTATTGAGCCCTAGATAGCACGGGGTTGCTTGGTTGCTTGCATGGAGATTTACACTTGACATGTGGATTCTTGGGTTGAGGGAGTGGATATGTAGGTGTGGGATTACTTAAGGTGACACATGACCTTGGATATGCATTGTCCTTAAGGAGACACATGACCATGGAGATGCATTGGAGATTTTGATCTTTGGAGGATTGTTGGACCTTGGGGAGTAGTGCTCATGTCATGGAGGCCTTGCTTGTTAATCATTGTCACCTTTGAGCCTCACACATGTCACGTAAAGTAGAGTGCTTCACATGGGTGGACCTACTTGTGTCTTGCAAGTTTGCTTGTAGTGGACTAGGTCCACTTGTTATTGTAAAGACCCTTTACCTCTCATATAAATAGAGGAAGGAGTGAGTTGTTATTATAGTTGATTATGCACTTAGGCATATTCCTTTTGATACATGGGTTAGAGATGTAAGAGAAGTGCTACTTTCTCTCTCTCTCTCTTTCTTGTTCAATCTTCTTTGTTCTTTATGTGTTTTTGTCTTAAGGTGCTAGTGTTTCTTGGAGCATTCACCTGAAAACTTCATTTATATAAAGAATAAATGAAAGATGTGGGATGCATGGTGTAGGGTTGGACCATGATCTTCCATGATGGACTTGGACACCAGAGGTGGTTTATAATTTGCTGTGAGACCTTGTTTGGATGTTTGAAAGACATTCTTCTTCGAAGTGTTGGATAAGTATGGAGCTTGGTGACTTTATGTTGTTGATGCATGAAGGGAGTTTATGTGCTTGGAGTAGAGATGTGTATTTCAGAGGAGATTATTGAGCCCTAGATAGCACAGGGTTTCTTGGTTTCTTGCATGGAGGTCTACATTTGAGATATGGAATCTTGGGTTGAGGGAGTGGATATGTAGGTGTGGGAGTCCTTAAGGCGACACATGACCCTGGATATGCATTGTCCTTAATGAGACACACGACCATGGAGATGCCTTGGAGCTTTGGACCTTTGGCAGATTGTTGGACCTTGGGGAGTAGTGTTCATGCCATCGATGCCTTGTTTGTTAATTATTGTCACCTTTGAGCCTCACACATGTCACCTAGAGTAGATTGCTTCACATGGGTGGACCTACTTGTGTCTTGCAAGTTTTCTTGTAGTGGACTAGGTCCACTTGTTATTGTAAAGCCCCTTTACCTCTCATATAAATAGAGGAAGGAGTGAGTTGTTATTATAGTTGATCATGCACTTGTGCATATTCCTTTTCATACTTGGGTTAGAGATGTAAGAGGTGTGCTACTTTATCTCTCTCTCTCTCGTTCAATCTTCTTTGTACTTTATGTGTTTTTGTATTAAGGTGCTAGTGTTTCTTGGAGAATTCACCCAAAAGCTTCATATATATAAAGAAGAAATTAAACCCATGAACACAATCACAACCTATCTGATAATTCTCCATGCTTTCAAAAAGCCTAGATAGGGAAAACCAAGAGAAATGCTAGCTCCACCAAATATACTCCAACACTCAATCTTTTTGAATATCTTTGGTGGACCTAAGGTTTCTAATAGTTTTCTCTATCTAGGGTTTTGGAGAACTTATAGCATTATATGATGAGTTCTGACTATGTTCATATATTTCAGTTCTTACACACACATATGAAGTTCTCAACTGTCCAAAATTATGTTATTTCAAATTTGACTTCCAAATTTTCATAAATAAAATGTCCCCAAAAAGATAGTTGAACACTTCTATATTCATAGTTAAATCATATTCCAAGAATATATACACTTGTTGTATGGATCAACAATTGTCTCATGAACAACAATCACATCACAAGTGGCAATTGAACTTGGTTGGGGAGGATATTAATTTATCCTCTCAAGTTTCTAAGTTATTTTTACTGTCAAATCAAATCGGAACTAGATAAAAATGACATAAAAAAACTAGTTGACCAAAAAATACATAAATTATTCAGATTTAGGAAAAAATCATATATATTAATGTGCATCCATATGAATCACAACCATTATAAAAAAGAATTCCATTTAATTTGAGTTTTCCTAGAAATAGATTTAGATGTTTCCCAACATGAAATTCCTAATGTCTTGAAGCCAAGCGTGCACCATATCATAGTTAAAATCTAAAGTCTTTGGAACCCTTAAACATAGCACTAGTCTGAGAATCCTATACCATACTAAGAGCATATTTGTGCTAAGAGAGTTTAGCATGCATTTACAGCCACATTTTTTCTTTAGGGTGAAAGTGGTTTTGTGCCACATAACTTGGTTTGAAGGACAAATATCCATATCATAAAACAAAGGCAAGTTTGAAATGCTTGTTCTATAGCTAGAAGTATTGTTATGACATTGTTTGCAACTTTGAAGTACTTTGTTGAAGGACATCAAAAGGATGTAAAAGTGATTTAGTGGGTCAGAATGTTCAATGATGGGTATTATTATGAGATTATTTGCCCAACATGCTCCTACTAAATTGAAAATGGTTTTTTTTTTTCCTGTTTACTGTTTGTGCCAAATATTGTAACAACAACATTAGTGCATTAACTATGCTAAAAGGTCACCAAAAAATACATAAATTATTCAAATTTAGGAAAAAAACATATATATTAATGTGCATCCATATGAATCAAAACCGTTATACAAAAAAAATTCCATTTAACTTGAGTTTTCCTGAAAACAGATTTGGAGGTTTCCCAACATGAAATTCCTAAATAAAATGTTGTCTTGAAGCCAAATGTGCACCATATCATAGTTACAATTTAAAGCCTTTAGCACCCTTAAACCTAGCACTAGTCTGAGAATCCTACACCATACTAAGAGCATATTTTTGCTAAGAGAGTTCAACATGCATTTACAACCATATTTTTTCTTAAGGGTGAAAGTGGTTATGTGCCACACAATTCTATCTGCAGGACAAATATCCATATCATAAAATAGTGGCAAGCTTGAAATGCTTGTTCATAGCTAGAAGTATTGTTATGACCTTGTTCACGAATTTTAAGTACTTTGTTAAAGGACTTCAAAAGGATGTAAAAGTGATTTAGTGGGTCAAAGTGTTCAATGATGGGTATTATTGTGAGATTATTTTCCCAGCATGGTCCTACTAAATTGAAAGTGGGTTTTTTATATTTATTATTTGGGCCAAATATTGTAACAGCAGCACTAATGCATTAACTATGCTAAAAGGTCACTTTCTTATCAATTTGACCATGAATATATCTTTCACAAATCAATATTTCTTAGCTTTGTTTATGTTAGTGGTTTGATAAGAACATTTCTACAGTCTCTTCACTATATTTCTTAAAGCTTTTACATTTATGCTTGTTGACAAAAAAGGGCTAACATTTTACCCTGGGTAAGTAAGTATTCTTTAAATAACCTTCTAGATTGGTTCCTTTTTGTTACATCTAAGCTTGGCAAAGTGTCATGAATTTACATTAAACAATGTAAGAATCTAGTCTTCTCCAAAAACAATCAAGCCAACTCTTTCTATGCAAATTACCTACCAATTCTGGACATATTCTTTGAAATTTCTATACCGAAGGTGTTGGATTTAGGTAAGTGATGCATAATGCACACCTACAGTTCTATTCTTCACCTATTAGACCAATGAAAATTATAGGAAAACTTGGAAGGGTTGGACATGACTGTTCCAACCATACTCTTACTAGCCTGCAATACATATATTCATAACACATACGTACAATACTATTGTTCACCTATTCGGCTAGTGCATATTGCAGGCAAACTGTTAGATGTTGGACTTTGTTGTCCCAAGTTCACACACCAACACTAAAGATGCAACATATTGTGTGCATCCGTAGATATGTTTGAGATTGCAAGCGAACCGTTTAAATAAATGCATGTATAAAACTTTTATATTGGCGAAAAAACCACCAATATTTTTTTCTAGCATTTTGGGCTGAATTCGCAATAGTATGCTAAAAGTGTCATTTCAATGTCTGGATATTAAGATATATAAATGTGAGATATATACTCTACATCTTTGGGTTATCTAATTTTCAAATTTGAGCTTTTTTAGGCTACATGTTAATTGTTTGAACTTTGAACTTTGAAGAAATTCCTGAGTGGACTTCGTAAATACTCAAATGAATGGACTTCGTAAGGCAGCGGTACCACAAATTGTGTTATTTCAAAGAATTGACTTCCATATTTTCACAAAATACAATGTCCTCAATAAATAATTAAATGTATAGATACTTTTGTTTAGGATTATATATGTGTTGGAGTGGTTCCTTTATGTTTTACTATAATCCTGATGTTGAGAAGCTTTAGCTGACTTTTTTCATCAATTTTTCATGGAATATGAAAAAGATCTCATTTTCAAAATGTGGCAAAAATTACATTTCTCATGATTTATTTTTTTATTGTTCATGACAAGAGAATCATGTTGCAGGAATGAGGTATCCTACAATTTGTTTCAATTTGTGGATATTTTTTTTCCTCCCATTTTTTTACAGAGATGTAGATTTCATTTTCATGTTGATGGTTTTTTCATGTATCTTATCTAGCCCCAAATGCTAGTAATGGAGTAGATCTTGAGAAGTATTCATGGACGTAGACTATTAGAGGTTAATTTTACAATATCACTTCCACCTAGTATCAGAAAAAGTTTAATGGTAAGTGACATAAAGAAGAGTTATTTAATGACAGGGTTGAAAGGGAAACCTCATGTCTTAGTTCTAAGTCATTTATTTCTTTTTCTTAGCTATAAGTCATCTATTTTTGAGCTTTATCAAATCAATTATTTAACTAATCCAATATGCATGGCTTGTATTTCTCACTCAATGTTAGTTACTTGACATGGTTGATATACCATTCGATTCTAGGCCACTTTATTTTAAGTCAGAGATTTTATTGATTACAAGGATGTTCATATTTTGATTGATTTACTTGGAGCTTGATTTAAAAAACTTTTGTAAATTCCAGGTGGATGTTATCTTTTCAGGGTGAGCTCTTTGCACAAGTAAGGTCTGATTAATCCTAAAACATAGGTATACAACAAGCACATCTTTGGCATTTTTTGTGTATCTGTTATTCTTTATATCATTGATGGATGGTTATTGATGATGTAAAATAGAGGACGGGAAGGTCCTTGCAATTCTATTGACAAGAAAAAATAAAATGGAGTGGTAGAATTGTGATTTAAAGGGTGAGCTAGAAATCAATACTTGAAAGGTAGAACTTGAGAATGGCGAGCTATCTGATCTGGATCTAGAGACACAATAGACTGTGGAAACAAAATGATGGTATTGATGAGTCTTCCTGGCAAATAAGCTCTAACTGTTAGACCACCGCCCGAATTTTAGTTATCTGCAATGGCAATAGTGACTCTAGCTTTATTTGTATGAATAATGACTTTGCCCATTGTTCTATTCATTTCCTATGAATGATTTTGATTTTCAAACTCCAACTAGTTTGTTGTTAAATTAATTAAAGCTTTGGTGATAAACTTATAGTTTTTAAATTTCTTTTCTAAATCTATTTTCTTGAGAAAATTTGTCTTTCTACTTTAGGTACTATAGATTTCTACTGTGTCACATATGCTATGATATAATTGCATGGATAAATAGATAGAAGTGTTGGACAACATAGTATTTTTTAAATATAAAGAAACAGTGTTTCTGACTACAAAGTTTATTAATTAAGAACATCTTTTAGGTTTATTTGTTAAGTTATGATTATATTTCGGTAGGGGATTTCGTGTATGCTGATATTGTGTTGTCTCTTTGGTTTCTATTAGGTAAAAATGGTTAATAAGGAATGTGTTCTTGAGCAGCAGGTACACATCTTATTCTACTATCGACAAGAAACTCCATGGTTTTTAGGCATGGCAGCAAAAACGCAAATGTCAGTGGGATATCCAAAGTCCATGTTGGATGAATTTAATACTAGTGATGATTTTGATTCCTTGTCAGATAAAGAATGTCACAGGTCAAATTCAAATAAACAGAAACAACTCAAGAATGAAGGTGAAAACATTGTAAACTTTGAAATGGGAATTGATATTGTTACTTGTTTCGTAGAGATAGCAAAAAAGTGACCCGATTTTGAAAAGGGGTGATGCAGAATACACATAATTTTTTTAGAGCATAGTTTTTGGCACTTTAATTTTTTTATGTACATTACGTTTTAGAATGTTAGTGATTTGCATGCTGATTTTAAAAAGTGACGATTATGCATCATGCCCTTTTTTAAAAGGCCTATTTTTTTACTTTAAATTTTCTAATGTATGAAATTTAAATAATTATTTTCTAA
>APFE031397938.1:405465-424753 GCA_000404065.3 Pinus taeda | reverse complement strand
ACCCCATAAAGTGGGGTTACAGGTACCCCTCAAACCCCCTGTTAACTATGTGGAAAGAATATAACACAACCCAACACGAACTTCAGCGGTTCCATAGGTCTCTTCCGCTCCACATATGGTTCTGCGATGCGATACAGGGTTCGGACCTGATGAGGATATAAACTAGACTTGATAATATTTCAGGTCCAGAAACTCATTCCGACTAAGTATTTTTATGATTTCTCTGTGTAAACAAAGTTTCTACTTGGAAGCTCAACAACGTTTGTAATGGAAACCTTGCATGCCAATATAAAGAAAAAACACATTAACGAGCTTTAAGCAATTATCAAGAGATAAAACTGAGCCGAATCACCATTAACAAGGGTTCGTAAGTAAATAAGTGCATACAAATTCCAATTGATGGAGGATCATAAATGCATAGAGAGAGTTTCAATATAACAATGTCTTCGGGATCGACTAACTTAGAGAGTCCCGTTATTTCCTATTTAAAACAATAGATAAGCCCTCTCGGTCATTATCCATACAAAAGCATGCTTTTACATAGAGTGATTTTTAGCATAAATCTTGTTACAACTTATCCATAAGCAATTATTTTAGCATGATTTATTCTTAATCCTATTCTTATCTTAAACTAGGAAAGCATGGAAATTGCTGGCTAGAGGACCCCACTCCTTTGCCTGTAGATATTTTTTTGGATTTTTTGAACAAGTTTAAAGATTTTCTCTCCACGTCACATTCTCCTTCATCAAGTCACTATCCATCATTATAAATCATTATTGGTGATGGACTTTGAATGTCACTACAACACCTATACGTTTGGTGACACCACCTCTAGTGACACCCATTTTTTTGTGACAAAGGCTCTTTTGACCATCACCAATGAGCTTATGGTGACAGTTTTTGCCTCTCACCAATGTCATTTTTCTTGTAGTGTATGTTGTCATGTTTTCAACAATTTTGTCTTGTCATAAGTGTCATAGAACACCAAGGACGATGTTCCCCCTAGGGGGAGGGGTTTGTAACAACTCCAGGTTAAGGTTCCATGTAAATAAATCAAACCAAGGTCATGAGACATGTATTCCAAGCTGATTGAGAGGAGAAAAATTGTGTTGGGAATAAATTGTCGTTAATTAATTATTTATTGGCTATGGAAATTGGCATTGGCATTGGTCAGAGGAAGAAGGAAATAATGGAAAATTATTTATTATAGCCTAGCAAGGAGATGTAGCAAGGATGCAAAAGAAATAAAGGAAAATGAATAGATCCCACTTCATCAAGTGGGGAAGAGGAAGAGACAAGAAAAAGGAGAAAATAGTAAAAATAATTTGCATGCAAGGGAAAATGAAGAAAAGGGAAAAGAAAAGGAAAGGAATTGGGAGATAGTTCATTCTAGTAGTATTCACTTTTGGGAAAGAGAAAAAGGGAACACTATAGTAAAGGGGAGAGAGCACACAATGAGAACTTATACACAAGGAGGAAAAAATAAGGAAAGTAAGGAGCATAAGAGAAAGATTAGAACAACATCCAAAAAAAGGATTTTTGCAAGTAGTACTATGCAAATGTGATTTATCATGCTAGGATTTGAATACATGGTTCATGCATCAGATTATTGGTCATTTTATATCATTGGCATGGATATTTCCCGGATTAACAATGATGTACAACCTTTTCTATGCCATTTCCTTTATAGCCATGATGTAGTGGGATCCCTGTTTGGTTAAGCTTTGGATTGCTGGTAGGTTTTGGATCCTAGTTGAGGTGGTCTTAGGAAAATCCAAAGGGTTGAGAGTGGAGATGGTTTTCTCTGGGAAGATATTGATGAGTGGGTGGAGATAGGAAAATTCCTCTAGGTATGGTGAATATATTCAGAGGTATCCAAGCTTGTATTGGTTTGACTGATTTCTGGACCAGTTTAGGTTTCATATGGATTCCCTAATTTGGTTATGTTTTGGTTTATCCCATGTGATCCAATATTTATACATGGAATATGGCATGAGGGTGATTGCTCTAAAAGAAAGATTTGGTTCAGTCCCAATCTATGGTTGGGTGGTACATGGAAGTCCATGACTTGATTGACACGATGCATATGATATTGTGTTATTCATTATTGAGATCAATGAGCACAAGTTTTGGTTTAATGTGTGATTATATGACTAGCTTTTCATGGATTCATTATGGTTAAATGTTGGTTGTATGCATTATATACTTCTTATTATATGATATGCTTTCATTATTAATCTTGCTTATGGTTAGACAAGTTATTGAATAGTTATATGAATGAATGAGCGAATAAGTGTTTGCTGCAGCTAGCTTGAGAGGGTCAGTAAACCTTCATGATGAAAATCTGATGAAACTAATGAAATAATGAACAATTATGCATTCATGACCCACATGTATCATGTTCACCAAGTGTTTGTATAGATGATTCATATGCATTTTGAAAGCTTGGGAAATATTTGAGCCTAAGAATAGAATATGAGAACTTGTAATTATCATTGAAAGAGTTACAGAATGTTCTTGACAGATTTGGGCAATTGGAATAAAGGTTAGCCCTAAAAATATGGAATAGGGTTTGTTTCCACACTCTTAGTTTAGGGTATTTTCGCCCATAGTCGCACAAAGGATGAGTTATGTGTGCAGTTGTAGCCCTATCGATGCACTGAAAGCTCTACATGCATGTGGCTATGATCTATATTGGATCCTTATATTTTTCTTCATCCATCTCAATGTATTCAGAGTGGAAAAAGTGAAGGAATCGACTCACGGGACCGTTTTTACCGATGGGACCCAATCTTGCAAAACAGGGTCTAAAACCTTTCGAGAGAATTTTGAGGCATCAAAAGATGTTTTTTCGGGGTAAAAAATTGTTTCCTTAGCACATCTTTTCACACTATTATAAACACAAAGATATTCCCAATGGCATAAGAAGTGCGTCAATTGAAGTCCATATGCAAAAGTTATGCAACTCAGAAGTTGACCTTCATGTTTTCACACCTATAGTTCAGGAGGATATCATGACAGCCCCCATTATTCATGGAAAAGGGGTTAGCCATGTGTTTTTTATGTAAAATACTCTAGAAGATTCCATATTGTAACTCTATTTAGGAGTTGATGTAGTCAAACTTAACCACTAGTAGGCTATTGGGTTGTGTTATAACTGGGTCACTAGGAGGAAGAGGAATTTGATTATTTTAAGAGAATTTTGTTCCATATATGAGAAAAGATAGCCAAAAGAGATAGGAGGTAGAGCACATAGAGAGGATATCTACACTGTAGCATCCCACAAGCCATAGGCATTAGTTCTTTGTACCCACAACCTTATTTTCTACACAGAGAAAGAGAGTGAAGCAACCTCACCTTCCACCTGGGTTTTCTCTTGAAAGGGTCTACTAGAGCATATTTTGTCTTTTGTGTGTGTGAGAGCTTATTTTTCATTATCTATTTTTCTTCATAATTTCCATTCACATTCATGCACTAATTATAGTTAAATATATAGATATTAAAGTTTAATAAAACTGTAATAGTGTAGAATTGTAGATTTTTATTATAATATTATTAGATCTATTGTGAAAAAATTTCCAATGGAATATCCACGACAATTTACGGATCAGGCTAGGCTATAAAGTTCGGTTGAAACTGATTCTAGCTCATAGAAAATGTCACTAGTGGAAATTGTTTGACATCTGGTTGATCATGTGTCTCCAGGTGATACAATAAGGTACAACAAGTGGACTCCATTTCCATAACGTAATATTGGAGGTTGTGTCATGCATAATAACTCTCAGCTCATGTTTACTACGAAGAGCATGTAAAAGGGGGTAAATGTGGGGTGAGGTGTTACAAAATGGAGGAACTAAAAATTACTCAGGGAAGTGCCATAATATCAATCTAATCATAGGGGAATATGTATTGAACAATCCAATGATTTTCATTCCAATGGGTGGTGCCAATGTTGTATTTGGAGTCCAATGGTTACAATATTTGGGGATGATAACTTTTAATTTTCAACAACTTTTCTTGATTCTTTTCTTGGAAGGAAAGGAAATTGAATTAAGGAGTATCACATGGAACCATGGGAATATAATTAACTCTAATGACATGATTTTTTTTAAGAAGAAACAATGGGGGGTAATTTCACAATTATGTTCACTATATGTTCAAATATCTAAGTCATCCATTTCTCTAGATCTCCAAAGAGTCCTTGACAATCATTCCAAGGTATTTGAGACTTCTAAAAGTCTTCCACCTATTTGATGCACCTCCAAATTAGACAAAAATTAAGGCCCATCTAACCTTTCTTAGGCACATGAAAGCTATATTAAACCTCTCCTTCTACACTTAGTAATGTTTTTTAGGTTTAATATGTTCATTAGGAAGGTTTATGGATAATTGCATATATGTGCCTGATATTATTTATTTTTGTAGAATATTGGGAGAATATTGGGCAAATTATGAAGATTTAGAGGATGAAATAATTTAAGGACTTTATCCCTACTAAAGGAGTATCAATATTTGATAATAATTTAGGAATATATCATGAAATCATGCACATATTTTGGAGTTCCAATGATTGAGAAAATCTAGGAATGTGTTCCCTATCATTTAATGCAGATTCCTAGTGTCGGGAACGAAATCGACTATTTGAGGGATTTTGGAGGGGAAAGATTTCTCCTTTCATGTAGAATGATTCATAATCATTTTTTATAAGTATCAATTCGAATTTTCCTCTAGGGTTTGGTTTTTATTAGTCCTCTTGTGGAGAAAACTTGTATTTTTGTAGTTCGACTTCCATTTCTTGCAAGAATGTAATTAGATTGATTCAAATAATAGAGTTTGGTACCATTTTTAGCTTCTAAATATTGGTATCCTTCATAGGAAATTTTGTTTCCTTAGGCTAGGCCATATCAGGAGTCTCAGGGCCCTTTTGTATAATTTACTTTTCTTTTTTTTGCTTCTTATTCACTTGCATCTCTTGTTCTTGTTTTCTTCTATTTCTGCATATAGTATTGATGATTCCTTGTTGTAGGATTTGGTTAAATGGTTGAAGTAAGTTATTTTCTAGGATCAGAAGAAATATTTCATCCTTGGAACAACTTTGGAAGGTCAAAGTAATCATTGAGCAACTTCATTAGTTTTCTTATTCCCAAATCTAAATTTCTGGAAGTTCCTTGTGGAAAATAGTACTAATTTTATGCTATTTTTTTTAACATGCTAATGAGCTTCAATTGAGTTGATTCCACTTGAATTATATTATAAAAAAATTAAATTAACAAAATTTACCCCTTTTCATTTTCACTTTATTAGGTTATGCATTTGATATATTAACTAGCTCACTAGTTCTCGAATTTCTAGATTTTAGACTAGTAAATTTTATGTTATTTTTGAGCATATATTAACAGGGGTTGTTTTGAGTGATTTAAATTGGAATGGAGACATAAGACATCCTATTAAATAAAAAAATTGTCCCATCCAATTTGTATTTGATTTTCTTGGCCATTCGGTGAATTATATATTCCTATAGAAAATCTTGTAACTTCTTATAACACTCTTCTAGCACATATATACTTGCCAAGATTTGCTCAAAAATATTGGTTTTTATCCCTTAGGTTTTAATCATGATCCCCACGCTCTAATCCATGATTGAGGAAGAATAAACAACAACTAAGACATTCCTTTTTAAAAAGTATACTAAGCCTATTTATTTGAATTCATCCCCTTAGGATTTCAATTACAAATTGTTGTTCATGCCTAGGATTATTCTATTTTCAAAGCAACAATTCCATTTATGAAATTAGTTTATGATTTTATTTCAACACATTCACTCCATTATATAATGACAGCAAAATAAGGACACATTGTATGTTGCACATATAGTGGTGATACCTCTTAAGTTTGTACAAACCCCGGGTTGATAATTAAAGTTGGTATCCTTGGGAATTGCAGCATTCTTATTGCAATATCGAGGCTCATCAATTTTTTGCACTGTTTCCGGGGAGATATCCAAGTATGCATTCTTTTCTTCCCTAGTTGATTCATTTATTTTTACTTTCTACAAAGACAAAAAAAAATTCATTAGGCATCTTTCATTTGAAGAATAGAAAACTGCATTGCATTAGCATTCTTATTAAAAACAAATCTCCAACACCACACCCCCCATTTGATCACGTGGTGCAGTAAGATCCACATCACCATTCATTTTTGTAGGTAATAAGAGGTGATGGAGAAGGTAGGAGAAATTGATGGATATGATGACAATGAGGAATATCCTCCTTGATTTCTCATTCAAGATATTGATGTTAGTGTGAACATGAAGAACATCCCTCCATCATTTCTTCCAAACTTTCGTGGTATGAGGTTAGAGGATCCAGAAACCTTTCTCTTTGAATTTGAAATCGTTTGTAAATCTTGTGGTTACTTATTAAACACTTAAAAATTGAGATTGTTTTCATCAACATTGAAAGATAGAGCTCTTTGATGGTTCATGAGTTTAGGGACTAATTCAATAAGATCATGGAATTATATGCAAAAGATATTTCTAGAAAAATATAAAGATCATGATCTTAAATAATAAATCTTTAGAATGAATAAAAAATAGGATGAGATCCTTGAGGATCTAATAGATTGGTTCATGTATAATTTTAAGAGGGAAAATTTACATCATTTAGGATCCGACACACTAAAAACGCTCTTACTTATAACAATTAGGGATGAGTAGATTGATCTCCTTGATCTCATGAGTAAAGGTGACTTATACAATTATCATTTGAAGAATTTTGTGAAACATGCAAACACATATCAAAGGAAGGGCAAGAGTAAGTAAATCAACATCAATATTGGTAAGTCAAGCTAAACTTGGAAATTTGTTTCATCACTTTAAAAATTAAATTCTTAGAAATATAAGAAAACAACTAGAAATGTTAAGAATACAATATGAGGAAAAAGAAGATGTTGATATTTTTGTTGTCCATGAAGAATCACATGTTGTTAAATATTGCCCATCATTACCAAGGTTTAAGGAAGTTTACCAAGAGGAAAATGGATCAACAAGTCAATCACCAAAGCAACTATGTTATGTAGCTCCAAGAGGACCATGACAGCCTAGTCAATCTATTATGATGCAAGAACCTAATTCAAAATTTCAATATTATCCACATCCATCTCAAAGTAATTAGAAAACACCCTTTCCTTGGAAACCTTGGTCATCTCAACCCCAAAATCAATCTTGGCCAACAAGGTTGGCAACGAAATTATAAGAGAACTCCACAATATCCTTAGTAATTTTCTCAATATCCTCCATACCCAACTCCATGCTATGCCTACCATCCACCTCCACCACAAACACAACCCCAACCAAATCAATCTCAAACATCCACTCCCACTCAACTACTTCTACCACCATTTCCAAACCCACATGAGGAAGTAGCTCATCCCACTTATAATGCTAAGGTACAACACTTCCAAACATCTCCTATTGATCTAAATGGTATTCATCTTAGCTCAAGAAGAGTATTGCAAAACAAATATTCTCTTGATGTCATTGAAGGAAAACATTCACAAAAAAAAAGGAAAAAGAAGAAGAATCATGGGTTGCACTTGATGGAGAGAAGACATCAGAATAAGAGATTGATGGAGTTACATCATGTTCACCATTAGATCATCTATGTGTTTAAGAGAATAATCACCAAAAAGAAGAATATTTGAATTTCATGGAAGAAGAAGAAGACACCTAGGATGATCTAAATCAACAAGTAGACCAAGGGCATCACAATTATATTGAAATATGGTTCCAGACAATCATTAAATTGCAACAACCCAATCTTCTTCAACAATTCCTAATCTCATCACAGTCAAAGCATTTGGTCTCTTATATTTAGGTACATGTCAAAGAATATGTTTTAAGCTTATACATGATTTTATTTGTTATCCAGTTATGCATGTGGCTCCACTGGAAGTATTCCTATACTTGAAAGAGATTTTGTTTTTCAAGTAGAGTAGGATAGAAAAAATAAATTGAAAAATAAGAGAAACAAAAAAACCTCAGGTGAAAACCTCCTTTGAGGTGCCTACAATTATCTTATTGATTGAAAACCTCCATGAGGTGGTCAATGGGTTGGGAAAAAGAAAAAAGAGAAAAAGAAAAGATCCTAGGTAAAAACCTCCTTTGATGCTCCTATGCAGGCCTACTAGTTGAAAACCTCATTGAGGTATCTAGTAGGCCTAAAAAAATAAAAAAATGAAAAAATAAAAATCTTTTGCTCCATGTATCTCTCTGATGAATACAGGTGCTCTCCAACCACTGCAAGCAACAAAAACAAGTTAGCTACCAAAAAAAAGTTGATCAAAAGCCTAGTCAAAGAAAGTAAAACTTGGACTTCATCCTCCTTTGCTCAAATTCTACAGTAGGACCAAGGCCATGCCAATCCATCACCCTCATCTATTTCCACCATCCACCCATCATTCTCAATATTTTCCCATTCATTTTCCTTGCTTTCCTAAATGCTACAGGAAGGTTTATGTTTTTCTACAAGAAGTCAAAATACACAGAGAAGAAAATTGTTTTTATCATATCTTGAAAACTGTGCATCCATTTTCTGATTTGTTTCATGGAGATATGCATATGGATGATGGTAACATCCCCAATCAATTTCAGCAAATTACGGCGCACACTTTTTGATAAATTGACCTCCATGACCTACAACTATTTTTAAATTTTCTCATGATTCATGCATCTATTGGCCAATATGTTTAATGGGTATATGCATAGGGGTGATGGAAACATTCTCACCAAATTTTAGGTCAATATAGTATACCATTTTAGTGATATGGACAAAACAAGTTTGCTACAAGAGGTTGCCCTAAAATGTTACAGGAAGTTCAGAATTGTTATAAGATGGCTGAGAAGAAGCTACAAGAGGAAGATTTGATTGGAGAAAGAGAAAAAAGGGTAATTTATTATTTAGGAAATCTTTAGATAGGTCCACCATTGCCTCATCATTCATTTTCCACACCACTTGACATCTTCTTCACTCTCATTTTCATCCTTATCCATGAAAAATATTCATTTTCACCCATATTAGACAAAAATTAAGGCCCATCTAACTTTTCTTATGCACATTAAGGTTATATTAAATCCCTCCTTCTACACTTAGTAATTGTTTTTAGCTTTAATATGGTCATTATGAAGGTTTAAGGATAATTGCATATTTGTGCCTAATATTATTTGTTTTGTAGAATATTGTGAGAATATTCGGAAGATTATGAAGATTTGGAGGAGGAGGTAATTTAGGTACTTTCTCCCTACTATAGGAAGATCAATATTGGATAATAAATCAAGAAGATATCATGAAATCATGAACAAATTCTGGAGCTACAAAGATTAAGAAAATCTAGTAATGTGTTCCCTATCATTTAATGAAAATTCCTAATGTTGGGAACCATATCCACTATTTGAGGGGTTTTGGAGGGGAAATCTTCCTCCTTTCATGGATAATTATTCCTAATAATATTGTATAAGTACCAATTCGAATTTTCCTCTAGGGGTTGGATTTTCTTAGTCCTCCTATGGACAAAACTTATATTTCTACAGCTCCACTTTCATTTCTCATAGGGATGTAATTAGATTGATTCAAATAATGAAGTTTGGTACCATTTTCAGCTTCTAAATATTGGACTCCTTCATAGGTCTTTGAGTTTCCTTGGGCTTGGCCATCCCAAGAGCCTTAAAGCCCTTATTTATAATTTATTTTTCTTCCTTTCACTTCTTATTCACATGCATCTCTTGTTCTTGTTTTTTTCTATTTCTGTATCTAGTATTGATGATTTCTTATTGTAGGATTGAGTTAAATGGTTGAAGTAAGCTCTTTTGTAGGATAAAAAGAATTATTTAATCCTTTAAACAACATTTTAATATCACAGTAATCATTGAGATACTTGAATTAGTTTTCTTATTCCCAAATCTAAATTTCTAGAAGTCCCTTGTGGCAAATAGTAGCAATTTTTTTGCTATTTTTTGGAACATGCTAATGAGATTCAATTGAGTTGATTATACTTTCTTTATATCATAAAAACATTCAAGTTAATAAAAAAATTTTACCCCATTTCATTTTCACTTGGTCAAGTTAGGCATTTGATAGATTAACTAGCTCACTAGTTCTCGAATGTTTAGATTTTAGAGTAGTAATTTCCTGCTATTTTTTAGCATGTGTTAACAGGGGTATTTATGAGTGATTCCACTTGGAATGGAGACCTAACATATCCTATTCAATAAAAAAAATTGTCCCATCCAATTTGGATTTGATTTTCTTGGTAATTCGGAGAATTATATCTTCCTATAGCAAATCTCGTAACTTCTTGTAGTAGCATGTAACTTCTTGTAACAACACCTATAACTTCCTGTAGCACTCTTCTAGGATGTATATACTTGCCCATATTTTCTCAAAAATATTGTTTTTTGACCCTTAGGGCTCAATCATGACCCCTAGGTTCTAAATCCATGATTTAGGAAGAATAAACACCAATTAGGACATTTTTGTTAGTATTATTTGATGATATACTTATCTATAACAAGTTTTGGAAAAATCATGTTCAACTTGTTGATAAGGTGCCCAAACTATTGGCGGAGAAACAATTATATGCAGAATCCTCCAAATGTTCCTTTGGATTACAGGAAGTGGAATATTTGGGTCACGTTGTATTCCATGAGGGTGATAAGGAAAAACATAACAAAACTAAATCCATCGAGGAATGAAAAATCCCCACAACCTTAAAGCAAATTCAAGGATTTCTCAGGTTGATATGGTATTATCACAAATTTGTTAAGAATTATGAGAATATAGAAGCACCTCTAACAACATTACTAAATAAAGATGCATTTTTTTGAACACTAGAAGAAGCTAAGGCCTTTGAACATATCAAATAGGCAATGTGTTGAGCTCTAGTATTATCTACACCAAACACAAAAGCCCTTTATTGTAGAATGTGATGCCCCAGGATATTGCATTGGTGCCATTTTAATGCAAGAAGTAAGACCCATTTCTTTTTAAAGTTGTCCAATTAAAGGAAAGTATTTACATAAACCTATTTATGAGAAGGAAATGTTGGAAAAACTAAGTGCACTAAAGAAATGGTGCCCTTACCTAATGGGAAGACATTTCAAGTTAAAAATAAATCATGATAGTCTTAAATAATTCTCAGAACAAATATTATCTTCCAAAGAGGAGAAAAAGTGGGTTAGAAAGATGATGGATTATGAAGTTCAAACTATAGATACAAAAAAGGGAAGAAAAATGTTGTTACAAATGCACTTTCAAGAAGGGATGAGGGTATGGAAGCATTACTCTTTGTCATTTCTATTACCAAACCTAATTGGATAACTGCAGAAAAGGATGAATAGAATAATCATGAAGACGTATGGATTCTCATTCAAAAGTTGCGGCAAGATCCTTGTGCATTTGATTCATTTATTTGGAGAATGATTCACTGTGGTATAAACATCACTTATATCTATGTAAGAAATCCCAACTTAAATAAAGGGTTCTTTTGGAATTGCACAACTCTCCTATAGGAGGGAACTCAAGAATTTCAAAAACCTACCATAGGATCAAGAAGGAATTTTTTTTGGATGGACTTAAATTTGATATTTAGAAGTTTGTAGCAGAATTTTTTGTTTTCCAACAAAATAAAGTTGAGACAATTAAGACCCCAGGTCTTTTACAACCATTAGCCATTCCAAATCAATGTTGGGAAGATGTCTCAATGGATTTTATCATAGGTTTTACCGTAGTCTGAAGTAAAGAGTGTTATCATGGTTATAGTTGATAGACTTACCAAGTATGCACACTTTTGTGCACTATCTCATTATTTCAAATTTAGTAGAGTCGCTACTGCATTTATGGAAACAATTCAAAAGCTACATGGACACCCAAAGATTATTGTAAGTGATAGAAATCCCATTTTCACTGGAAAATTTTTGACACTCAATTAGCTCATAACTCATCCTATCATCCTCATTCTGATGGGAAAATGAAAATACTGAACAAATTTTTGGAATGATATATTTGTTACTTTGTATCAGATAAACAAACATATTGGATTAAATGGTTACCCTTGGCAGAATGGTGGTATAACACTTCCTTCCATACCGAAACAAAAATTAATCCATTTTTTGTTCTTTATGGATATCATCCACCATCTATCCATTGTCTTTAAGAGACAATTATAAGGTTCAAGCAGTGGAAGATGACATCAAGCATCAACATCAAGTTATTCAACTCTTCAAGGATAACCTAACTCTAGCATAGAATTGAATGAAACAACAAGTAGTTCAATATCGCAGTGAAAGAAGTTTTGATGTGGGTGATTGGGTATTTTTACGACTACAACCATACAAACAAATTTCCCTCAACCAAGATAAGAAGGATAATAAGGTATCACCCAAGTACTATGGCCCTTACAAGGTGTTGTAAAATATTGATTCTATGGAATAAAAGTTAGAGTTTCTTACTATTGGAAAATGGATAGTGGCAACTATTAATATTGTTTTCCTTAACCTTGATATTTTATTGTGAATCTTATTTATCTTATTTATGTTCTGTAATTAGATATTTTCATTAAAAAATATCAAGAACAATAATAACAACAATATAGGACATAAATATTAGGCTCTCATCTAGGGAAAAACCCCTCCAAGGGGAAAACTAAGAAACTATTATCTTCTTATAATCTTCTTTAAATGAAATACAAAGACCCAAACCCTAGACCATGTCCTCCTCCAAGTACCAGTTGGCCCTCCAAGAAGTCCTTCCCTGATTGTGCACCAACTAGCTCTAAAATGAAACTTCAATCTGCCCACTTTATTACTGCAACACATCCCACAACTTCAACCCTACAATTTTGTCCTTGTGGTTTCTCTGTAAACCCTAATCCAACCTCCTCCTGAGACCTAGCTAGAGCAATACAACTCTTCCAAGGTTAATGAGGTCTAGGCAGGGATTTCATCCTTCCAACAACAAGATTTTTCACTTCATCCTCCTACAACTCAAACCTACAACTTTGGCCTCCTTCTGCAACTCCAAAAACCTTAGAAATTTGCATGTGTGAGAGAGATAGAGCCCAAAAACAAGATATTTCATCCTTTATTCTTCTTGACCACTGCTGTTATTTTTCTTTCTTCCCAACTACAAATCAAACTCTTTCTTGATATATCAAACTTGTGTAGTGAGTGAGCGCCAAATTAGGTTGAATTTATCCTTTATAGAGCCTTCTCAAGGGGTCAAATTCCCCCCTTTTGACTTTACACTTTCAGGGCCAACTTGTACTTTAGGAGTTTCCAAGACTTTCTAGACTAAAAAATGATTCTTTTTACAAATACATTTTTCTTGGAAGAGTCTTATAAACATGATGTTGACTACTTTGACTCATGACAATAAATCCTAAGGCCTAACAAACCCTATAAGCATGAAGAACATGCTTTTACGTAGAGGACCAACGATAATGGGCATGAAACCCATGCTTTAATAATAATAACCTTTCTATTTTCTTTTCTTTTCTTATTTTCTACATAGGATACATATTGAAATGAGTGCAACAACTATGAAGATCGGAACTAGTTACTTTTCTAAATCCTTCCTCTTAACTAGGAAGGTATTCATAATTTTACAACTAGTACAACAACATATCTCAAATTGAAGAGTTCTTATAATAAGAGTCAGATTGATAATATATACTATAAGCATCAAGATGATGACGAACACTATCTATGAGGCTTAACTAGACAAGCTCCTCTTTAATCAAGAGCATTATATTGGGAGGCTTTACATGCAATATCATGCTACCTATACAAGGAATATGCCCCATTCGAATGTATAAAAGGAATGTCCTTTTAGGAATAATTTTATTTTGGATCTCCAATATTGAGTCCTCAAATAATATTGGCCCTCTTCAACCACTCTTCTCTTAGATACTTGTCACATCCTCAAAGAGTGTTGATACCTTTCCTTTCTAGGATGTTTTATCCTCAAGGAAATCATAGAAACTTATCCAATCCTTTTTCATTCTATCTTCATCACCTGAAGAGGAGAATGCATATATGATCTCCAACATCACTCCCTCTCAACCAGAGAGGGCATCCATATTCTCCTTTAATCTTGAGAATATAACTTTTCTCCTATACAAGGAGACTCATTTACTCCCTTTCAAAATTCAGAGTACATTTGGACTTCCTTTCTATTTGGGAAGTCACCATCACAAGCTTTACAACTTATCTTCATAAGATTATCAACTACTAGTTCTTCATAGCTTCCCAACTCCCTCTTTCCTTTGTATCATGGAGCCACCTTCTCTCTTCAATCTTGTGATAGGTTATATGCCAATATTCTTGCTCGTCACATTCTTCTTCGATATAAAGGCACTATATTGAGCCTTTCCAAACTTCAATCTAATCATAAATTCTTCTTGAAAGTGATCTTCTATTGACCTTTAAATTATATTTTCACAGTGCTACCCTTTAATCTGAGGGATGTCCACATCTTGACTTCACAGTTTCCACGGACCAAATATTGAGCTTTCCACAATAATCCTCGTACATTTTCATCCATACAATTGAACTTTCCCCAATTTTCATTATGTATCCCTGCAACATTCTACCAATGTTAAAATCTAGTATGAGAATAATTCATTTGACTTGTGCCTTAGTTAAATGGAAAATTTTGATTTTCCACATCAGCAGGATGACTTGGATCTCAATTAGCTAGAGTCAAATGACCTTGGCTCCTAGTTAAATCAATAAATTCAAGTTTTTGGGATAGAATTAGAGTTGTGCATGGGTTCATTATTAAAATATAGAAATCTAATGGATTTTTTGTTAGTTAAAATCATTTAACTGAGCTTCAGTCTTTAGTTCAGTCAGTAGGAGTTCAATTGAGTAGTTATAACAATTTTTAACTTAGTGATCTTTCAGTTAACTGAATAATTTACTGAAAATAACCCTATTAATGCATGGAATTCAAATTACCTAGTTGGAGTGGGGGAAAAGGCACATTATAATTGTCAATTGTATACTAGTTGAGTGTATAGAGTTTTGCATTGAGAAAGTGGTCAATTCCTTCACAATTTGCGCAAGGAAATAGGGAATTATCCTATTTTTTATGGGATAATTTCCTCAATGATTGTGCAAGGAAATAGGAGGAAAGTGAAGGGAAATTTTAGCTAAGTGTTGGTTGGAACATGTCAGTGAGAAAGAGATCCAAATTGCAGTACAGAGTGTGCTTCATCTGTGAAGCAGTCATTGTAATTTATCCATATTATCATATGAATTAATCCAAAGCAGTGGAGATGTTTTTTCGAGTTGGGTTCTGTTGGGTCAAGAAAAAGGTATATTTTCTCCTCGGTAATTTCTTTATTTCGTATTTATCCTTACACGATTATCTCTATTTATGGATTGAAATAAAGGAAACAATAGTTAAAGTTGGATGAAATCACTTGGTAAAAAGTTAGATAAATCTATCACAAGAAACTGACTTTTTACTATCCTTGTGTGCAAAAGACGCGGATTGGTCAATAGGTGTTCACTTGATAGAGCATCACCAGGTCATAAAGGGGAAGACAATGTCTGAGGTAGGCAAGGCAATGAGATACTAGGCAGACCAATACTATTTCGTGACAGAATCAGATTATGTATTGCGAAATCCTCAGGATCCCCTGATCCTGAGGATTCACTTTTATCTAGTTTACTCTTTTACTATTATATATAAGGCTGAAAGGAAAATGAAAATTATTTCAGACTTATGTAACCTATAATTATTCTTTTTGAGACATATAATATTGTTATCTCAGTGACATTGTAATCTGGTTACTTATGTTAATGAAGAAAGACCGTGTTTGATCTTCACTTACATTCTGAGTATTCCTTAGTGAAGACTTCTAGTAACTATAGGCCCAGTCAAGAGAATTTATACTACTTTCTTGTGTTATAGTCTTTCCATTTGAATCTTTATTGATTGTTATGTTCAGTTAATATCATTTCACTTATTGTGAGGATTGACGATTCCAATTCATAATGTTGTTCATTTCGATTCATACTTAGTAACTGTGTCATGTATCTGAGTAATGCTTTGATTGGATTGGTTATATTAGTTTCAATAGTATGTTGTTGTTCATTCAGAGTTATGTTATCATAGATCTTAGAGATAGTATTAATCGATTTCCATAATCTGCTTATAGAGAACAGTTGTTGTTTAGAAATCATTTATCATATTTGCTTGCTTGTTGTTCAATTCTTAGTTGTCGTTCAATTAGGAATTGTTGTTCAATCAAGATTTCCATTCAATTAGGATTTGTCATTCAATTCTGATTTTGATATAGATTAACATCGTTCTTCAGTTGTTACAGTTCTCTTTCTTGATCGAGTGAGTTAGTTTTAATTCTATTCGAAGGTTTCCAAGCGTGATTCTTTGCATTTGCATTCAGATTCATTTGATTTTGGAATAAGTTAGACAAAATTTCAGAGTGTATTAAGAGTTCTCTCAGATCCATTTCTTCCTTAGTTATTTCTTTAAGAGTTGTGTGAATTGAGTTGAAGAGATAGTTATTAGTGATTGCAACAATTTACCATTAGCTAACCTTTGAATTCACTGCATAGACTGTGCTGACACTCTTGAGATAAAAAGACTTACCTTGGGTTGACAATTAATGTATGAATTAAGATTTCCTATAAAAATACATCTTAGTGCACCAACGTTTTGGCATCATTGCCAGGGAGAGTGTTTCAAGTGATTTCATTTCTTTGTTGTGAAAGAACTAGGTTTTAAAAATGGAAGGTAAGAACCTACATACCTAGCAAGTAAAGTGCTTGCTTACCAGCCCGCTTCTCAGCAAAAGCTTAGAGGTTAAATAGAAATTGGTTTTTATGAATGGCTAGGAATGGAAAGATAGAAAAAAAGTAGAACCCCACACCTAAATCCGCAAAACCCAAAGGATCGATGAACCTTGGGAGAACGACCTTTATAGATGAAATCGCAAGAAAAATAGAGTCTCAAGCATCAGTAGGATTCTAGGCAGTATCTGGAAAAAGTTCTATTGTTATCCCTCAAGCAACAGGCTCACCATTTGCAGCTTACGCTAAGATTCAAAGCCAAGTTGGAGGATCAGAATAGAGTCTTCAAGCTCTAATAAGTACATTATGATCCTCTACAGGGGGGAAAATCTTGTAACCTAAGAGAAGGAGAAGGAGAAACCAGTGGAATTACTAAGGAAAAACAACAACTATCTGAACAAGGATCTCCTGTGATCCTAGATCTAGGTAGTGCTGCAAAGCCAACTTGGGTTGCTAATCCTCCACTTACTTAAAAAGAACCCCCTGAAATCCATGAGGGTTATTGGCACATCTTTGACCAAATGGTAGATCAACCACCTCAAGGTCAAACCTCAACATTAGAGTATCCCATAGTTGACCAAGTGGCCAATGCCCCCATGTAGGCTATTCCTCTGTAGAGCAACCCAACTTTCCATGGGATGATCACAGAGGATCCCAATGCTTTCCTATTTGAGTTTGATGTCCTCTGTAAAGGGTATGACTACACCAATAACCCCCAAAAGCTAAGGGTGTTCCCTTCCACTCTAAAACGAGTAGCCTTAAGATGGTTCATGGGTCTGGGTGGGCGAACTATTAATTCTTGGAACAATATGAAAACCTCCTTCCTCAAAAGATACCAGGACTTTTGTAAGACTAGGGAACTAAAGGATGAAACTTTTGAGATGAATGCAAAAAATAATGAAACACTAGAAGAATATGTAGAATGGTTTAATTATAATTTGCAGAGGTATCCACACATTTCCTTACTGAAATAAGTCCTAAGAGCTATCGTAATTAAAGGAATGAAAGAGGAATGGCTAGAAACTCTAAATTTAATGAGAAAAGGATATATTTCTCAGGAAGATTATGATGAAATCATTCAATTGTGTATTAGGTGTTCGCGAGGAAGGACACGTATAGGAACAAGAAGCTGAGATCCCATGAGAAGGGGAAGCAAACCACATAGTGGAGGCATAACGTGGATAGAAGCTGGTAACCTCCTGGAAGATTTTAAGACATACATCCTGGGCACTCTTGCAAGACAGTTAGATGTCTTACAAGCTAGACAGAAACAAGCCTTAGCAGAACAAAAATTGGCCATCTTATGTCCACTATGTCGAAAGAAGCACAACCAACGGGAATGCCCATTATACATGGTGAAGACATGTGCTATCTGTACTAAAGAGCATGCCACTGAACAATGTCCATCATTGTCGGGGCTGAAAGCAATATTAAAGTAAGTAGAAGAAGAAATAGAGCTGGTATATCAGATGAACCAACGTGGATAGTGGCAGGCTAAACCTACAGGTATGTCATAATATGCATCCCAGTTCTTTCCTTCTTCACAGTTTAATCAACAAGAGAACCTTGGGGTAGCATGGCAGGGCCAATCACCCTACCCAAATTGGCAAACGTAGCCATTCCCTATGACATCCTGGCCAACACAATCTTTTCTGGATAATGGCTAGCAAAATTATCCTTTTACTCTTGTTTGGCAGGGCAATCCCTATCAATACCAGTGGCTTGCCTCCACATCTAAAATAGTTACTAACCAAATGAGAAAGTGAATTGGTACCCGTTTTATTGAGGTAGCAAAAAATCACCCAATTTTGAAAAGTGGTGATCACAGAATGCACTTTTTTTAGCATAATTTTGGCACTTCAAATTTTCTTGTGTATCAAATATGAATATTTTTTTTCAATGTTAGTGATTTTCATGTTGATTTTGAAAAGTGTTTATGCAGCATCAACACATTTTTTTAAATGTTAGTGATTTTCATGCTGATTTTGAAAAATGTTGATGCACCATCAACACATTTTTTTAGCGGGTTTATTTTTGACACTTTAAATTTTTTTATGTATCAAGTGTGAACATTTTTTCTTTTGTTAGTGATTTTGATCTTGATTTTCAAAAGTGTTGATGAGCATCAACCCTTTTTGTTTAGAGGGCTTAGTTTATACACTTTAAATTTTCTAACGAATTAAGTGTGGATGTTTTTTTTTTAAATGTTCGTGATGTTCATGCTAGCAATAAAAAATAAAAAAATAATAATAATAAAATAATATACATGATAAAAGAAATCAAATACAAAAAAAAAACAAGAATCAAAAAACCTATAAAGATGTAAAAAAAAACATAAACCAAAAAAATAAAACATAAAGCATGACAAAAATAAAAATAATAAAAACATGTTAGTAATGAAACATATTAAAAAAAAAA
>APFE031397938.1:375596-403386 GCA_000404065.3 Pinus taeda | reverse complement strand
TATTGTAAGGTATGTGTTGATGCATGTCTAGCAACCTGATCCAATTATGTGCAATTTAATAGTTGATTTTTAAATTTTTCACAATGTATCAAATTGTCTTAGGCTAAGATTTTAAAACCGCTATACATTTAGCTTTTTAAAAAAATTACTCTTCGTATAATAACACTTTCATTTAAGTATTCATTTTGTGAAACACTCATCCAAAACCAAACATCATGTGTGTTTGGAGGATGCCAGAAATATTGCAATAGAAGATCATTATCAAAAGAGGAAAATCATAGAGGCTATTGAAATTATGAAGTATCCTCATAATCTCAATAGGGACAATGGAAATGAGATTCGTGGAAACTGGCTACCCCTAATTAGACATATCCATCCCTCCAGATCTTTCGAGCTATAGTATCTCTGGTATCTTCCATCTTCCTTCCTCCCTGTCCTCTTTCCCTTAATTATCAGCCTTTGTCTCAGTGTTAAAATATATATATATTTTTTAAACATTAGCATTATATATTATAAAAATTAACTAATACATATATAAATTAATTTATTCTTTGCTAGCTAGGTAATTAGGGTTAATTATATATCAATAAAATAAAATATTATTTATAAAATAAACTCTAGGGAATCCATATTAAAATTAAAAATAATAAATATAAATAATAATAATAAATAATTGAATAAAAAATAAACTAATTATTAATAAGTAGCTTACAAAAAGTAATAAAAATTAACACTTAAATAAAAAATAAACTTCCTATTTATTAAATTATTACCTTATTAGATTTAATTAATTAGTTATTAGTAAAATCAATAATTAAAAATAAAATAATAAACAATTTAATTAAACTAAAATTAAAATTAAATAAATTAAAATTAAATTAAATCAAGAATAAATCAATAAAAATAATGGAACATTGAATAGTATATGTAGTTTAGTCTTTAAATTAGTTAGCTTCTTAAATTGGTCAGCCTTTACTTGAATATATCATACTTGAGGTTTATTTATTTGTTTTGGTCGAAAGATTCTTCTCTCAATCGATCTATCATTTATAATCTATCATTTTTTGTCTTGATGGTGGACCTCCTTTGGGGTTTGAAACATCGACATATTGACATATTGAATTATTATTATTCAATTGGATTGTTCTGCCATTCTGCCACAAATAGTTCTATCGTTCTGCCGCAGAAGATCTACCATTCTGGGGGTTACAAAAGTTGCAGACCTTCCATTGAGGGTTACAAAAGCTGTAGACCTTCCGTCGAGGGTTGCAAAAGCTCCACTTAACCGGCGATCTGGACATACATCTTTCAGCAACGAGACTTATATCAAGATTTTTAAATTAGCTCCATTTAACCTGCAGTCTGACGATACGATCTACGGATCTGAGTTTGTTGGGATTTAAATTAGGTTTGATCCACTGAATTGATGAGGATTCACACAGTTTGATTTCATGGAGGCAGATTTGATCGGTTGAATTGACTGGCATTATATTGATGAATTCGCTCTGAAATCATCTCAGTAGAAATCCGACTGGATCTATTTATAGCAGCAGACATTGAATCTCTAGGTGTGCGACCTCCTGTGGAGGGTTACAAAAGCTGTAGACCTTCTGTTGAGGGTTGCAAATGCTGCAGGGATTCTTCCTCCTGAGGTTAATTCCATCACCAAGCTCCATTTACCCTGCAACCTAGAATTACAATCTGGATATCGATCTGGCGATACGATCTGCGGCCTCTAATTATTTATATCTCTGTGATCTAGACATTGACCTACAAGTTATATGGTAATATTTTGGTGATACAATCTGCGGCCTCTCTGCGATCTAGACATACATCTTTCAGTGGCGATACGATCTTTCAAATTGCATATAATTTTAAGCAGCAATACGATCTTTCAAATTGCATGTAATTTCAAGTGGCTAGATCTAGATCTAGATCTAATCTTCTTCCTTATTCTCTGCGGCTGGGTTCTAGATCTAATTTTCTGTGGCTAGATCTAGATTTAATCTTCTGCCTTATTTCTCTGCAACTGGGCTCTATGGGCAAATATGGCTCCCAGCTTCACGAAAATAGTTGTTGGCTCAGTTCCGTTCGCTTCTGGAGGGCAAGCTCCTGCCCATATCGTCAGTGAAGCCCTAGCTCCCACTCTCGAGGTGGTCCAGGCCTCACTCGAAGAGGCTTTGAAGTTTTCTGAAAGTGCCCTAATCTGTTGGTTCAATGGTTTTTGGCCGCGGATGACAGATCTCTACAATTGGATCTCGGAGGTATGGAATCTTATCATTTCTGATGAAATTAAATTCTACCCCTATGTTAGGGGTTGCTTTACAGTGGATTTTGAAAATCTTGAAAGTAGAAAATGTATTCTAGATTCCTGCCCTTTGTTTTGGGAAAACTCAGGCCTATTCATGAAGCCATGGAACCCATCATTCGACCCCTCAATAGTAGTCATAACCTCAGCACCAGTTTATGTGAGATTACCAAGCCTACCCTTGCATCTCTAGAATCTCTCCTCGCTAAAAGCCATTTGAAATGCAATTGGGAAATTTTACTACAGGTGCCCAGAAACAGAGGAATATGCCAGAACCACCCATGCACGCATATGTGTGGAAATGGACTTCAGCACCGGATTCCTAGCTAAAATAAACCTAACAAGCAAAGACTATGTGTGGAACTAGAAAATTGATTATGAATGTGTCCTCTTCAGATGCCGATCCTATTTTGAGACAAGCAATCTAGCCAAAAATTGCCCAAAAGCCTCCCAGAAAAATTTTGCTTGAAAAAACCACCACAGATCTACATGGTGGGAAGGAGCACAAAAAGAACACTACATTCTCATCAAAGAAGAATACTCTAGAGAAGACTCTAAATCATAAGAAATCGGGAAAGAAATAAACAACTCTGAAGGCAAGCATGGAGAAAGCTCCATCCCCTCAAGCATCAATAGTTATGAGGATTCAAATATCGCACAAAATAAGTCGTCATTTAACAACAAAGAAGATCTCCTAGACCAAACTTCTTCTCCGACTATCTTCAAAAGGACGAACACAATAGATTGCGAAGCTAAGACACCAATGTCGCAAGAACAAGAAGAGATGAAGCAGATGCAAGATAAAGTAAGTTGGAAGACTGTAGAGAAAAAAAGAAAGCTACAAAATCCATCTCGCCAAGAAAGACAAGGAGCCAGACAATTAAAAACTAAGAAAATTATAGGTCTGATAGACCAATTTGGTCTCAGTGGACATTAACCACTATCATCATCATCATCAAGACTGTGGATAATCTGGATCATAATTTTCCAAAAGTTTTTTAGTCGTAAATTTTTTCCATGATGTCATCGTTGAAATATTTTGAAAATTTAAGATTGTTTTCTAGTCATAATCTTCTGTTTTAATTCCATGGTTGAAAAAATGTCAAGATTTTTAATGTTTTTCTAAGTCATGATATTTTATCTTTAATTTTATGGCTGAAAACAATTATAAATATTTTTTCTTAGCACCATGCTTGAAAATTATTGGAATTTTAAGGTTTTTCAAAGAAGTGATATTTTAAATTTAATGTCATGCTTAAAAATCGTAGGAATTTTAAGGGTTTTCAAAGATGTGAGATTTTATTGTTAATGTCATGCTTGAAAATCATTGGAAATTTAAAGTTTTTCAGAGTCACGATATTTTGTTTTTAATGTCATTACTAAAAAGTGTTGAAAATGTACTATGAAAAAAGAAACGTTATACTCGCATTAATAATTTTCAATTTCAAGGTGTTTTTTGCACCAAAGAAAATGTCTTTTATTGTTTTTTTGCTGTTATTTTTAAAAAATATTGAAAATTTACTCCGGAAAAAAAATAAATAAATAAATATAATAAAATAAATAAATAAAAATAAAATAAAATAAAAATAAAAAAATTATTTTGACATCGACACTTTTCAATTTCAAGGTGTTTTTCATGTTTTTTTGGGATTGCTGGGCTCGAGTACCCGTTTTGAGGTAATAGTTCCCATTTGATCAGTAACTATGTTCTCTCAAAATATGAAGTGGTCTACAAATTGGCAGCAACCTCTGGGGATATCTAATGCACCTATGGGGGAAGGTCCTCAGCCTCAACCTACACTATCAGTTTTGTATACATTACAGCAAAATCCCCAACCTCTTCTACAGCCTTAATTGCCAACTCAACCAAATCTGAATCCTAATAACAGACTGGTCTATTTGGTGCAGATTATTGAAAGCTCAGATTATGAGATTAAGTAGAAAGAATGTAATGAACTCAGATTGAGGTCAGGACATATCATCACCCCTAAGGAAAACAGGGATCAACCTTCAATCAAAATTGAAACCCCACCTGTACATATACCACAACCTATAATTAATACCGAATTAAAACAAATGAAAGAGACAGATCAACATGAAAACCCTGAAAAACATACAGTCACTTCTCCCCCATTCCCCGAAAGGTTAACTATACGCAAACCTATTGTTTATCCAGATTTCGATCTTGTAGGGGAACTAAAAAAACTTTGTATTAAAATCCATCTCCTCCAAGCCATTGAAGACATACCCGTCTATGCTAAAACAATTAAAAAGTTATATGTAGAGAGGACTGCGAGGAAAGCAAAAATCTCACCCACCATTCACATTGTAGGGACCTTATCTGATTTACTCTTGGGAGGGGAAACTCGAATAAAGTATGAAGATCCTGGAAATCCCATAGCGATAGTTTATATATATAGCCTCTCTTTTCCCAATACTCTAGTTGATCTGGATGTAGCCATTAATAGTTTAATAGCAGAAACCTGTCAAGCACTTGGTATTATAGTCCTAGAGCCAACCACAACTATATTAGAACTTGTTGATCGTTTGGTGGTAAGGCCAGAAGGAACCTTACAGGATATTATAGTTTATGTTTACTTATGGGAATATCTAGTAGATTTTCTTGTCATAAACCTAAGGAGTCGATTAGATGGGTGCCCTTTGATTCTAGGCCAACCTTGGCTTGCGACAGCTGATGCTTATATTGGCTACCGAGAAGGAAACATGACTATTGTAAAGGGGGATGCTGTAAAAAATCTTTTGTTGTATCCTCCTACCAAGCCAAGTCTACCCATTGTAAAAATATGTAAACAACCACCAGCGTACCTAGAGGAAAGCATCCGTTCACCACTCAGAGTAGTAAGACTGAAGACAATGTTACCAATAATTTTATAAATCAGCCTGTTAATGTGAGCAATGTAAAGTGTCAAATGTTGAAAGCAATCCTTGATAATGAAGCCATGGAGGATCCTATGAGGGATATCGATGATCAGCATATTCAGATGACTGTTGTTCATAACAGTAAACCTGTTGAGATCAAACCCGGAAAAGCACTAAAAATTAATGATGGTCTGGATAGTGATCAACAACAAAATCTCATACAGGTCCTACAGAAATATAAAGGGGCTTTTGCATGGGATTTTCCTGATATGAAAGGAATAAACCCACAACTATTTACACGCTACATCTATACTGAGAAGGATGCTCGACCCATCCATCAGTCTCAATGGAGATTGAATCTACATCTCAAGGACAATGTGAAAGAAGAGTTACAGAAGTTGTTGGATGTAAACTTTATTTATCCTATATTAGATAGTAAATGGGTCTCTTCATTGGTGGTTTTCCCTAAGAAAAATGGGAAGTGGCATATTTGTGTTGACTACCGGGAGTTGATCAAGGCGACATAGAAATATCATTCCCCCCTCCGTTTCATCGATCAGGTCTTTGATACTTTGGCAGGGAAGCAATTCTTTTCCTTCTTAGATAGTTTCAGTGGATACAATCAGATTTATATCACCCTTGAAGACCAGGAAAAAACAACCTTCACCTATCCCTGGGGTACATTCGCATACATAGTATTATCACTTGGCTTGTGTAACGCCCCATCTACATTCCAGAGGGCTATACTTAGCATCTTTGTTGATTTAATAAATGAAGGACTTGAGGTGTATATGGATGATTTTACTCCATATGGGGATGACTTCAACCAAGCATTGCAAACATTAGAAAAAATCTTAGAACAATGCATTGCTACCAGGTTATGTTTAAGCAATGTCAAGTGCCACGTGATGATGACTGAGGGCATAATCTTGGGACACTATATCTCTGCAATAGGAATACAGGTAGACCCAACAAATATTCAGGTATTTCTTTTATTGCCTACCCCCTGCACTCAGACAGAGGTATGTATCTTCCTAGGATATGTAGGCTATTATCATAGGTTTAATTAAAAAAAATCACAAATTGCTACACCTCTATATGCTTTGACTGGAAATGTTGATTTCAGTTGGTCTAATAAATGTGACACAACTTTTATAGGTTTAAAGAAACTAGTCTCAATAGCACCAGTATTACATGGACCAAAATGGGAGCTACCATTTTACATATCCATGGACGCATCAAATGTAGCTATAGGCATTGTCCTTGGCTAGGAGGAGAACAAGAAATCCTATGCTATATATTATATTAGCAAAAAACTCACTTCTACAGAACTTAATTATACAGTGATAGAAAAAGAATTCTTAGTAGTTATCTATACAATAAAAAAATTTAGACACTATATAATTGGCTAGCCAGCCTTTCTATACACTAATCACTCATCCATTCGGTATTTAGCTAATAAACCTATCACAAATGGTCGAGTAACATGATGGCTATTTCTTTTACAGGAGTTCGATATTACTTTGAGGGATCATCTGGGGAAGGAAAACCCCGTTGTTGACTTTCTATCACGAATCTCAAAGGTGAATTATTCATTGGCGGTAGTCGACCAATTTTTGAATGAACATCTATTTGCCATGGCAATCAAGATGCCATGGTATGCAGATGTGGCATATTATCTTGCAGTCAGGAAGCAACCTAGACATTTGACAACAAGAGAAAGGAATCTGATCATTTATCGTAGCGCTCGATTCTCTTGGATAGGCGGATATATTTTTCACACAGTGGTTAGCATGTGTATATGTAGATGGATCCGTGAGGATGAGATTTATGACATCTTGAAGGCTTGCCATGGCAAGCCCTACCGGGGGGAATTTTGCAAATCGAAAGACAGGGCATAAGGTATTATAGATGGCCTATTATTCACCCACTATTTTTAAGGATGCTAAGAAATATGCCTAGGCTTGCGATAGCTCTCAAAGGATCGGCAGGCCTAGCCAATCTGATGAAATGCCTTTACAAACCCAACTAGTCATAGAACCCTTCGAGAGGTGGGCAATAGACTTCGTTGGCCCATCCCATCCGCCATACAATCAGAAGGCTGACATACTAGTTGCGACGAATTATGTGATGAAATGGGTGGAAATAGTAGATTTACCAAGAGCCACAGAGGAAGCTATGATTAACTTCCTTTTTCGATTGTTTGTGCGATATTGGTTACTACGAGAAGTGATCACAGATGGGGGAGGGAAATTCATAGGACATAAGATTACTACCACTCTTAGGAATCATTATATTACACACAGGATCACTTCCCCATATCACCCACAAGCGAATGGGTAGGTCGAAAGCACCAATAAGGTCATTCACGTGATTATGACCAAGACAATCTCAACACACCTGAGAGACTGGGCTGCTAGACTGCCAGAGGCCTTGTGGGCCTATTGCACAACTTGGAGGAATACCACTGGATACTCTCCATACTAGCTCATGTTTGGAAAAGAACCTATTTTTCCGATCGAATTTGAAATAAATACTCTAAGGATGGCCCAGGAAGTAGGGTTGGATCTAACAGAAGCCCAGACCAAGAAACTCCAGTAGATTAACGAACTAGATGAGGCTCGACTGCTTGCTTTGCAATGGACTGAAATTATTCAGCAACAAAGAGAAAAATGGCATGACAACCTTATCAAGACGAAAATGTTTCAAAAAGGTGATTGGGCACTGCTTTACGACTCCAAATTCCAAGATTTCTCGAGCAAGTTACAAACAAGATGGCTCGGCCCTTATGATATTCAAGAATTGCATAAAAGTGGTACTCTTACCTTAACTAACATTGAGGGATCTTGCCATTCTTTTAAGGTGAACAGACACCGAGTATGCCTCTATCACAAACTGCTCACCAAGGAGTCTTTCTATGAGAAGGTATGTAAGGACCCCTGCATGCAAATATTAGCTGCAGGAAGTAATGGCCCAACAAATTTTCTTTCAAAAATTTGAGATTTCATTAGAAATTGTAAATAATTTATATACTCTTTTTGATCGACTGAACATCACATTTTTGTTTTATTGATTTTGTTGTTCAAACGATTGAATGATTGAGGTTCAATCGACTGAACATCATATTTTTGCTTTATTGATTTTGTTGTTCAAATAATTGTTATTCAATTGATTTAACAACACTTTTGCATTTTGATTTTGTTATTCAAACGATTGAGAAATTGTTGTTCAATCGATTGAACAACACTTTCATATTTTTGTTTTTGTTGTTCAAATGTTTGAACGATTGTTGTTCAATCAATTACACCACACTTTTTCATTTTGATTTTTGTCGTTCAAACGATTGAATGATTTTTGTTCAATCGATTGAACAACACTTTTGTTTGTGAGTTTTGTTGTTCAAATGATTGAACGATTGTTGTTCAAACGATTGAAAAACACTTTTGCTTGTGATTTTTGTTGTTCAAATGATTGAATGATTGTTGTTCAATCGATTGAACGACTGTTGTTCAATCAATTGAACAACACTTTTGTTTGCAATTTTTGTTGTTCAAACGATTGAATGATTGTTGTTCAATCGATTAAACAACACTTTTGTTTGCGATTTTTTGCTGTTCAAATGATTGAACGATTGCTATTTAATTGATTAAACAACACATTTTGTCTTCTTAATAGAATAAATCATGAATTTTTATTAACGGTCATGGTGCCATCTTTTTTTCTTTTCTCCTTTGTATTGTGAATAAACACCATTTGAATGGATTTGTGCTTGATATAAAAAAAAAAAAATAGTAATGAAAATACCATTATGACCCATGAAGCCTTTTGATGGTTCTATTTATTTAAAAGCTGATACAGTGTATCTTTATAATGACTGACTAAACATCCTTCTTTGGACACATCATAAAATGATTCATTCTTTTCAAACCATGCTGACTTATGCTTTACACTGTCAACTGGATAAATCTCATTGACATGATGATATGGGGGTAAGAGTATAAAATTTCATTGACATCTTCTTACTTCTTACACCATCCCTGACTCTTAAGGAGCAAATGAGCCTCCCTCTTTTTAACAAGTAAAGATTCCAATAGAAAAATGGACATAATGAGATGTGAAAATGAGTCAAACATTGTCTTAAAAATGATAGGGGGTCTCATCACGAGCCAGCCTACCATGATCATAGGGATCTAACAAGTGACTTTCCAATTTGGCTACCAAACCAAGGAAATGACCTTCTTCATGCTTAAAACTATCAGAAGGGAAGGGGGTCGCATTAGGCACTATCTTGATCACTTTGTTATATCCTGGTGAATGGCACTATGGTCATTTGGTCACCATGCCAGCATAGTGGTCTCTTTCTGACAAGAAAAGGAAGAACCATCTACATTCTAAAAGGAGGACTTTGGATTATTTGTGGGGTTAGAAAGAAACCTTGTCGATGCTATGAATGCCTACTGGTAGAAACGGCTCTACTTATGCTATTGAGGTATCATCTTACACTGCCAAATGTTCTCTAAGCTCTTATCACTTATGAATTTGCTTCCAAAGGGAATTTTCCATTTGAACAACATTCTTACAAGATGATTTGCATGGTAACTTATATCATATATTCATTATATTCTAAATTGTCCAATCATTTTATGATTGTCATTAATATATACTGACAATTATGCCTTTTTCATTAATACCGCTTACGGTGAAAAAGTTTTCACATAATGCATTAAAATATCTATTTTAATTTCTTTTCAGCCATTTCACATCTGATGACATGTATTATTAATTATTTTTCTTTCTTTACACATGCTAAAAGGACATGGACACCCTTCTCTCGTCGGAGGGGTAATGGCCTGCATATGCATGACATGTGTGACAGTTATGGATAATTGTGTGATAATCATTTGAATTAACTTCAAGGGAAGGACTGCGTGATGATTATGAATGAGTAATAATTAGCAAGTATTTCTGATTGGGGAAGGGATAGAAACCATTATGGCTAGCATGTAGACTCATGATCCTATGTTAAGTGTGGTTTACGGGACTAATGGCTTAACTAAATATGATATTAACTCCCAAAACATTGTCATTTCTCTATTAATTGCTGCAACGTTATCTACTATTGTTATGAATTGTGGAAGTATAAAACAATTGCATACAAGTGAACCAGTTACAGGTAAAACAACCATGGGAGGAAGAGTTATCTAGAATGAATTTCTAGTGCCTATGGTATCGGATCAAGCTCGTGCAATTCTCAAGCCTGCAAGGTGGTTGCAATATCTAAATAGGTTGCAATATTTTCATGAGGAGATGACGTTGAAATTTCTACAGAATTTGCAGAATGGAAGCGACACAGTCAGAGGAAGATGTATAACATTTTCTAAAGTGGTCATAGCCAAAGTCACTAGAATTCTGGCTAAAGGAACCAAATGGATAGGAAAACATGTCTTTCTACACAATGTGATTGAAGTATTCCAGGATCCAGGAGAGCAACTAGTGCGAATAGGAAAAGGGATCCATCCTTCGATGTTAAGGCAACCCCGACAAGAATTGGTTGCCATCATGAAAAGGTACATTACCTGCGACGGTTGACATGATGTGGTAAAGCCTCGCCAATTAAATCTTCTAGACATTTTAAAAGAAAATTTCAGTTAATTTGTCATTTTATTTGAATTCCCTATTACATGATGTCGGCTATTGAGTTAGGACAGCTAAGGAACCACACAAAGTAATCAATCATCATCAATTAATTAAATTAATTATTATGAATGGACTGGCCCAGTAGCAGTTAACCTAGGAAAATGATGTAAATCCTACTTTGGCTCCAGCCCCAAAAACCACAGTAACAAAGTAATAAGGGCCAAGAACCCTAGGTTCGAGAAGGACACTAAAAGGAAGGAATTCCTCCATGCCCCTGAACCCAGCAAAACGTAGGTGCTTTGTCTGAGTGAGAGCCCATAAATGTATCCCAAAGCAATCAGATGAGGTGGACCACCCCGCACACTACCTGGAATTCTGAAAAATTGCCCTTTCTAAGACTACAAGGAGGAAGTGGCCAAGGTATTGGAAAACATGAGAATATTTGGAGAAGGTAAAGAACAATCTGAGAATGTTGAAGAAAATAATTGCACCCCCAACCAGTCTGCCCCTATTGATAGCCCTGGTCATGAGCAAACCCTTCCATTCACTGATTTCATGGAAGAACAGAGGGAACCAATTCCTTCCATGGAGAAACCCCTTGAAGCAGAGGTACATGAAGAAAAGGTCACTAGAGGAGGAAATCAAACAACAAACACCGTTTTAGTGGAACCCCCAGCTAAAGAAGACCCTGTAGATGAAACCCTGGGAGATGAAAATCAACTAGGTAATACTATCCCTGAGGATGAGGCCTACCCAAAATAAAACGTAGAGAATGAAAATTGTCCAGGAGACACTGTTGTATTGGGATCCCCTGAAAGAGAAATCCATGATAAAGAGGAGCTAGAAGGTGAAGCTCCATCAGGAGATACAGTTCCAGATGGAAACCTCCCTTGTGTTGACACATTACCACCTGTATAGGAATTGGAGGACAATGTGGTTAACCCATCACCAGTTGGAAGTCCCATGATAAAGAAGTCCTAAAAGGACAGGCTTAGAAAAATTCTTAAGAAGTATAGGAAACAAAAGCAAATAATTGGGAAGCTAAGGTAGTGGTTAAAGGAGGCCATTAGAGCCATGAATTTGAAAGTAGAAAAAGGGACCACCGGCACACAGACAAACAATTCTTCTGGAAAGGATGCTAAGACCCAAACTAAGGATCTTTTGGCTTGTCCAAAGGAAACTCATACAGAGCCATGCTGTGTAGAAGACATTGAAATCAAAACTGAGGACCCTTATGTTTTCTCACGGGAGACCCAAACGAAACACCCTACCATGGATATTGTTGTTCAAACAGATGCTGAAGAGGACATTCCAATTGTTCATTGCATGATTCAAGAGGTAGCTGAAGCTGTTGTTCATACCAATCCCATGGAGACCCAAGAAGGAGAAACCCAAATAGAAGAGACACATGCTTATATTCCCCTAATTAGGGAGGCATTTATTAGCAGACTGCAGAATGAACTACGGAAGGCTCAACGGGAATTAGCCCAGTACAAGGAGGAGGTAGTTCCCCTGAGGATACATCAAGAATTAAACAAAAAGTTTGAGGCACTAACCATAATTGAGGATGAGACATTTGCTCAGTTCAGGGTTGAATAGAAAAAGGTTGAGAAAGAATGGTAGAAATTATAGAAGGCTAAAGAGCAGTTGGAAATTGTCTGCTCTCTTTATTCAAAAACCTTGTCATGTAGAGCCCCTACTACAAATTATGCCTTATTCCTACTGGAAAGGTTGCTCCTGCTGAAAATCAAAGCTGCTAAGGCCGACAAGCCTATGGAAGTCAAAACCACCCCAGACTTTTTCAAATGCTTTAGAGAACAATATGAGTAGGTATAGTGCCCCCTATATGAAATTTATATGCAGAATTTCTTTCTGGAAGATGATAGGGAGAGAAACCCTAGCCCCTTTATAGGGGATGTACAACTCTAGGAATTTCTCTCCTTCACTACTAATCAACTTAAGTGGGCCAAGGCCCACAACAATTTTAGGAGGCGTGAAGAAGGAATTGACCTATGGGTGAGAGGGGAACCAACCAAACCCCTACATCTCTTGATTAAACACAAGCAATTCATGAAGCAAGACAGTGTTGTAGGCCAACTTGGGCCATTTCATACATAGGTTATATAAGCTAGAAAGGAGTACTTCCAAGATATTAAGGAGGAAGCCTTTTCTATAGCTAGACAAAGGTGGGAAGACTCCAACATTATTGTTAGAAATTGAGAACCATTTGGATACCAGAACTTTAAATTCACCTCCTCTCGTTTCTATAAATATAGTAACATGATTTTGACTATGGGACCTAAATGGATAGGATGTCGTTACAGAACTTCAATCATATGGTATCCTCGAGATAACTATCATTTTGATTACACCTTGAAGGCTCAAGATGTTAACCAAGCTTTTGCCTCATTAAAGAAGAAAAATGGCTTCAGAAATTATAAGGAGGAGGTATATCATGCCTACTTCCTAACACATCTACACATCAACTCTTTAATTGCATGAGGACATGCAACAAGGTAAGATGGGGAATATGTTGGGTCAAAAAAAAGGTATATTTTCTCCTTAGTAATTGCTTTATTTCATATTTATCCTTACATGATTATGAATGTTTATGGATTTAAATAAAGGAAATAACAGTTAAATATGGATGAAAGCACTTGGTAACAAATTAGATAAATCTAGCATGGGAAACTGAATTTTTGCTGTCCTTGTGTGCAAAAGATGTGTATCGGTCAATAGTCATTCATTTGACAAAGCAACACCAGGCCGTAAAAGGGAAAGATAACATCTGACGTAAGCAAGGCAGCAAGAGACCAAGCAAACCAATACTATTTTATGACATAATCATATTAAGTATTGTGAAATCCTCAGGATCCCCCGATCTTGAGGATTCACTTTTATCTAGTTTACGCTTTTACTATTATATATAAGGCCGAAAGGCAAACGAAAATCAGTTCAGACTTATGTAATCTATAATTATTCTTTTTGAGACATATAATACTATTATATCAGTGATGCTTTAATCTAGTTACGTATGTTAATGAAGAAAGATTGTGTTTGATCTTCACTTAAATTCTGAGTATTCCTTAATGGAGACTTTTGGCGACTATGGGCTCGGTCAAGAGAAGTTCTACTGATTTCTTGTGTTATAATATTTCCATTTGAATATTTATTTATTGTTAATGTTCAATTAATATAATTTTTCTTATTGTGAGGATTGACGATTCCAATTCATACTGTTGTTCATTTCGATTCATACTTAGCCGTGTGATGTATTTGAGTAATGCTTTGATTGGATTGGTTATAATAGTTTCAGTAGTAGATTGTTGTGCATTCTGAGTTATGTCATCATATATCTTAGAGATAGTATAAATTGTTTTCCATAATCTGCTTACAGAGAACAGTTGTTGTTTAGAAATCATTTATCGTATTTTCTTGCTTATTGTTCAATTCTCAGTTACCATTCAATTAGGAATTGTTGTTCAATCGAGATTTACGTTCAATTAGGATTTTTCGTTCAATTATAATTTGTTATAGATTAACATTGTTGTTTAGTTGTTATAGTTCTCTTTCTTGATCGAGTGAGTTAGTTTTAATTCTCTTCGAAGGTTGCCAAGCTTGATTCTTTCCATTTACATTTAGATTCATTTGATTTTGGAATAAGTTAGAGAGAATTATAGTGTATTAAGACTTCTCTCAGAGTCATTTCTTCCTTAGTTATGTCTTTAAGAGTTGTGTGAGTTGAGTTGAAGAGATAGTTATTAGTGATTGCAATGATTTACCATTAGCTAACCTCTGAATTCACTGCATAGACTGTGCTAACACTCTTGAGATAAAAAGACTTACCTTAGGTTGACAATTAGTCTAGGAATTAACATTGCCTGTAAAAACACATCTTAGTGCACCAATAGGTTCCCTTATAAAATTATTATGTTCCTTATGTTTTGATGGTTTCGTGTTATTTCATGTGTTTCTATTGTGTGTTTTCATTTCCGTAAAATAGTAGAAGAAATCTGTGTCTATTGATTTCAGTTCGAATTCATTAGAAGTAGCAAATTTCTTTCCATTTCTACATTGTATAAAAGGTATGAAATACTACATAGAAACCTTGTTCTCAATATTCTCTCAGAGAAATTTTGATTTGCATAGTTTTTGGTGAAGATTCTCTTCAGGGTAGGAAAATATGTCTTTCAATGGATTGAGGCTTGAGTATGCATTAGACGACACCTAAATTTTTTGTTCTTGGAAAGACATGATGGAAGTTGTCCTGAATGATAATGGAGTATGGGAATACACAAAAACTGGTATTCCAAAACCAACAACATCATATGCACAAGCACTTTCTCAATGGCAAAAAGACAATAAAATCTAGGAGGATTATTCTGGAGGGTGAAAGAGATCATGTGGTTTCAGACTTGCATAGAAAGGAGACTCATTTTTCAATGTGGAAAAATCTCACAGATTTATTCTAGAGTAGTAGTGATGCCAGGAAAATGACATTGAGAAATAAAACCAAGAACATTTGAATGTAGAATAATGAAACCATTCCACAATACTTATCCAAATTCGCTTAGGCTTGAGATGAGCTTGGAGGAATAGGAGAAAATGCGCCATAATTCAAACTTGTGAGCTTATCACTCCTTGGCCTTCCAAAATCTAGACACAACTATGAAGATTCAATTAATCAAAGAGAAAAGCTACCAGATTGGGAGAGACTTTGGTCTTATTTGGTGTAGGAGGAGATCAAAAGAAACACTAGAGATGGTGTCACATCCAGAGCTAAGGAGGAAGAAAAGTTTGCCTTGGAAGGCAAGGGAAAGAAAGTGGAGGGAACGAAGGCCCAAGGCAAGGTAGAATCTAGCCAAAATCAGGGGAAAGAAGAAGTACCTCAACAAAATTAAATGTTTTCACTGCCATCAATATGGAAACTATGCATCCAAGTGTCTGAACAAGAAATATGGGAAGAAGACTGCAAGAGGAGTAGGAAATGATTCTCTCACATCAATATTTGAGTTGGATTTCACCCTCATTGAATTAATAGTTGTTGTTGTATGAGGTACTGTATGTTACTTGGACTCTAGTGCCTCTTTTCATATGACAGGAAGCAAGGATTTATTCAACACCCTAGAGGAGGAGGACCTACAATAACACATAGAACTTGGATATTATGGGAGGTATAATACCAAAGGGATTGGTATTGTCACCTTTAAGAGGGAGTATGACTCCCATCTTCACCTGAAAAATGTAATGTATGCGCGTGGGCTAAAGAATCTTTAGTTTTTGTAATTGTATTGGAGGATAGAGGATATGATGTGGTTCTTAATAAAGGGAAAGCTTTTCTAAATCATGTTGTTACTGGACAAGTAAAATTAATTAGTGTTAAGAGTGGAAAATATCAATGAGCTAGAGGTGGATGCATGCACTCCATTGAAAAACAAATCATAACATGTTCAAAGTTAATATGTTGGAGAACTATGGCCTAGGCACATGGATCACCTACAACATGGAGCTTTCAAAATAATGTAGTAGATCACCATAGGACTTCCAAAATTCACCCTTGACCAACATGATGTTTGCAAGGGATGCACCCTTGGAAAATATGTGAAATCCTCCTACCAGGGTTGAAATAGAAGAGATGGAGCCATCTTGTAGTGATTGCACTCAGATGTGTGCAGACCATTTTCTACAATCTGAGTTGCAAAGCACACATATTATGTAATTTTCATAGATGAATTTTCTTGCAAGTGTTGGATCTATTTTATGAGAAAGAAAGACGAAGTGTTTGCAATTTTTTTGAATTCAAAGAATTTGTTGAAAGTGACACTGGTCAGAAAATTAAATCCTTGAGAAGTGATAATGGAGGAGAATGTGTGTCTAAAGCTTTCAATGAATTTTGTGCCAAGGAAGGTATTATAAGAGAACTAATTTCACCCCACAACCCACGAGGGGAAAAATATAAGCATTATAGGAGTTGTGAGAGAAATGTTGCATGATCAGGGTCTGCCACTCTTTTCATGGGCAGAAACGTGCAATATAACAATTTATTCACAGAACTAGAGCCCTTACAAAATACTTGGCATGATCACACCTAAAGAGGCTTTCTCTGGGAGGAAGCCAGATGTCTCCTGTTTTCGAATTTTAGAGCTACAGTCTATTGTCATGTCTCCAAGGATAATAGGAAAAATTTAGATCCTACAACTGAGATAGGGATCTTTGTAGGATCCATAGGGACACCTCATCACTATCTGGTGTATTTTCCCTCACTTAAGATGACAATGATGAGGATAGATGTAGAATTTGATGAGGATAAGTCTATGAGAAACTATCTAGAGAAATATTTGAGTATTGCACCAAAGGAGGAGCTTCTAGCTCCAATGGAGGAGCCTTAGTTAGAGCCCCAGTAGGTTGTGGATTAGCCACATGTGGAGGAGTAGAAAGGAGGCCAAGTGGAGGCATGCACTCAACTTGAATCTTCTAGAGAGGGGAGGAAGAGAACCAAATAGGCTATCAGGTTGGTGCAAGATGCATAAGAGCATGAGGGAGCTCCTACATCCTTGCACAGGAAAGGAGATCACTAGAAAGATATTTTGGTTATATGGCACTCATGACAAAATTCATTGATTCTAAGCCCTCTTCATTTGAGGAAGCAGTTTCACAACCAATAAGGGTAGATCCCATGGTGGAGGAGTATGACTCCATCATGAAGAATGATGTATGGGAGGTGGTGCCAAGACTAGAGAACAAGTCAATGGTTTGTTCAAGATGGCTATACAAAGTGAAACATGCAACTGATGAGAAGATCAAGAAGTACAAGGCTAGATTTGTGCCCAAAGGCTTCTCACAGTTAGAGGGAGTTGATTATAAGGATAAATTTTCCCCTGTGGCAAGGTACTCATCTATCATAATCATTTTATCATTAGTTGCCGAGTTGGGGTGGAAGATCAATCAAATGGATGTGAAGATTGCCTTCTTCAATGTTGTGGTTGAGGAAGCGATTTACATTAGTGCAGCCTAAGGGGTTTGAGACATTTGACAGGGAGACACATGTGTGTAGACTCAGGATATCCCTTTATGGTCTCAAGAAAGCACCTCATGCTTGGTACAGTTGCATAGGCTCCTATCTCAATCGACTTGGATTCACTAAGCATGAAGCAAATGCCAATCTCTACGACATTATGGTAGATGGAAAATTGCTTATATTACTCCTATATGTAGATGACTTAATATTGAAAGGGGATGAGAAGTTGATTCAGTGTTGTAAGGAGGACCTTGAAAGAGAGTTCGAGATGAAACACATGGGCTTGATGCACTACTTCCTTGGTTTGGAGTTGTGGCATGGGGATGGTGAGTTGTTTGTGAGTTAGGGGAAGTATACCTCTTAAATACTTCAAAGATTCCATATGCAGGATTGCAAGCCTATGGACGCTCCTCTAGCCATCAATTGGAGGAACGAGGATGCTTCTATAGGAGAGGCAGTGGATTCCACCATCTATAGATAGTTGGTGGGGTCCTTGATGTATCTGGTGAACACGAGGCCCAACATATGTTATGTAGTTAATCAAATGAGTTAATTTATGATGAATCCTACCAAGCTTCATTAAAAAACATCAAAACAAGTGCTTAGATACCTCAAAGGCACAACATATTTTGGTTTATGGTATGGAATGATTCATGGTGTGAAGCTCCAAGGCTTCGTTGATGCAGATTGGGTAGGGATTTCGTCAGATAGGAAGAGCACTTTGAGAGTTATCTTCAGTGTTGGGTTAACATCAATTTCCTGGTATAGTAGAAAACAAAGATATGTAGCAATCAACTTAGAAGAGGCCAAGTATATGGCTGCTAGTCAAGCAACATGCAAGGACATTTGGATGAGGAAAATTCTTGTTGGTATCTTCATCCATGAGATGGATCCTTTTATGTGTTACTATGATAATTAGAGTTGTATCAAACTCTCTAAAAATCAAGTATTTCATGACAAGTCCAAGCACATTGACATCAGGTACCATCACTTGAGAGATTATGTGCAGAGGAGAATCATGATGTTGCAGTACATTCCTAGAGAGGAGTAGGATGCAGATATTTTGACAAAGGCATTGTCAAGAGGAAAATCGATTTTCCATAGTAGAAGGATAAGGGGTGGTGCAGGGAGTGTTAAAATGTAGCAAGAAAAGGCTTCATTTTACTTGTGCCTTAGTCAAATGGAGAAATTTGATTTTCACGCACATCAATGAGACTTGGACTTTAGTTAGCTAGAGTGACATGGCTTTGTCTCCTTCTTAAATTGGTAAATTTGAGTTTGTAGGCTAGAAGTATAGTTGTGCATGGGTTGATTACTAAAATCTACCAATATAGTGTAGTTATTGTTAGTTAAACTTAGTTTACTGAGCTCTAGTATTTAGTGGAGTCAGTAGGAGTTTAGTTGGGTAGTTATAAAAATTGTTTAACACACTAATCTCTTAGTTAACTGATCAATTTACTAAAGCTATCCCTAGCCATGCATGAAATTTGAATTGCCTAGTTGGAATGGAGGAAAAAGCACATTGTAATTGTCAATTGTATACTAGTTGAGCATATAGAGTTTTTCATGGAGTAGGTGGTCGATTCCTTCAGGATTTGCACAAGGAAATAGGGAATTATCCTATTTTTTAAGGGCTAATTTCCTCAAGGAGTGTGCAAGGAAATAGGAGGAAAGAGAAGGCCTATTTTGGCTAAGTGTTAGTTAGAGGAGGTCAATGGGAAGGAGATCAAAATTGCAGTGCAGGGTGTGCTTTATGTGTGAAGCAATATTGTAATTCATCCATATTCTCATTTGAATGAATGCAAAGTAATGGAGGGGTTTTTCCTAGTTGGGTTCCCCTATAAAGTCATTGTGTTCCTTGTATTTTGATGATTTCATTTTATTACATGTGTTTCTATTGTGTGTTTTCCTTTCTGTAAAATAGTAGAAGACATTTGTGTCTCTTGATTCAATTCGAAGTCATTAGCAGTAACAAATTTCTTTCCATTTCTACAACCAGGTAGTAAAATAATATGTTAACCAGATAACAAACAATAATAAAAATCAAACTTGCCTCACCATGGTGACCTTCTCATTCCATCAACATCCCCTTGGTCCATCTCCATATGAATCTTCATTCATGCATGAGAGTGCCCAAGGATAGAACTTGATTACTAAGTTACAACTTTTATTTTGGAGACTATACTAGATGCTAATCATTATTATATATATTCTATAGAAAGTATTAAATTATTTATACATCCAAAAGTAAGTCAAATCCTTTTCAAGCAACATATGTCCATATACTTAAGCATATTTTTTATGACCATCTTTCCTTTCACAAGATTCTATACACAGAATCTTATCCAAAGTTTTATATTGATCATGCATTCACATGCTTTCATCCCATCATCTAGTTATTCATATATCTCAGAAATAGCCAGCATTGACCCATTGCATTCTTTCATCCCTTTATCAATATTGATTCCACATTACATGGAATTTCTACTAACCTTGTCATGATGATTTTCCCAAAGACCTTCTAAAATGATGGTATTTCTGAAATCATGATGATTCAACTAAGAAGGATGACAACTTTAGACAATGGATGAACATTATGCAAAAAATGGCCTATCTATCTATCTAGATGAACTTTTACAAAGCAACTTAATCATGAAAATTTTAGACATTCTATTATCATATGATTCTTTATATGATGTTATGCAAAGCATATTATCCTAAGAGAAATGTTAATCTTTATAAAGAATCTGATAGTTAGTGAAACTTCTTTAGTAATATAGATCCTTCACTTCATCCTTGTTTGTCTTCCTCTTAGGTTCTCCCACTACTTCAGCTACATAAGATTAACTCCTTTCTTTTCTTTTGTTGTTTTTTTGGTTTGTACGATCCCTTTTAAAGTGTCCAAAATCATTTTTCTTGAAGCATTGAACCTTGGATATGTCTTTCTTCTTAGACTTAGCAAAATTTCTCTTCTTCAGCTTCTTGACTCGGGTAAGAAAGGCTTGAGATTTCTCATCTAATCCAATATCATATTTTAATTTGATCCTTGATTCTTCCAATATGCACTGAGCCCACAACTCATCAAAGGGAGTTGAATCCTTCTTAGAGTAGATGCTTGTTGCAACTTTGCTCCATTCTGGTGGAAATGCATTTAGTACGCATATGGTTGCTTCAAAATTAGTAATTGGTTCCACAAGCACTTGCAGATGTTCTCTTAGTTGAGAGACTCTCATGAGAAAGGAGGCCACATCCTCATCCTTTTTTTTTCGTTCTATGCAACTTTTCAATGAAAGCTTTTGTCCTCTTATACTTATGAATTACAAATTCACTAGCTTGTCATACATACCCTTGTAAGTCTTCAAGTTTGCAACAAATGGAACCAAAGAATATTTAATTGATTCCAATATGATCCTTTGTGCCTTTACTTCCCTTTTATGTTATTTTGCTAGTTCTTATGTCTTATCTTTCTCAGGTTTAGTAATTTCCCCAGTAACATATTTCATTACTTCTTGTTCTATAAGTATCAAGTCAATTATTTTCATCCATGCTAGATAGTTTGATGCTCCAATGAGCTTATTACTCTCCTTACAGAAAGAACCCATATGACTTGAAGATTCATACATGATGTAATAACATTATACTTACTTGAAACCAAGATTCTCCTTGATAATGTCTTCAATCTTCTTGATGCCTTCAAGATCTTTGAAGTGTCCTTGATAATAGCTTATGAAGTCCCTTGATGCTTCCTTCAAATATGTCTTCTGTAGAAATTACCACTGTAGATCAACAGATTATGCAATATAATAAAGCAAAATACAAGATCTACTTCTACAACAAACTTTGCGGAATCTTAATCAAATATGAGCAAGATCAATGAGAACACATATAACTGAGAATGAGAAATTGATCACACATAACATAGAAGAAATAACTTAGGGAAGCCTCAGCCTAAAACCCAAATCTCTGTATTATCATATAACTGGAAATATGTTTGAGTTACAAAAATAATTGGCTCTCAAGCTATCCTTCTCTCTCTGCAATCAAACAATAATGCTCATAGACAGTCAAAGGCTCTCACAACCTTCTCCTCTACCCTGCAAGCCTCCTATTTCCTTGCACAGTTTCTCCTGGGGTCCAATGCTGCCACCTGTGTGAATTGGCCTCTCACACTGCTCACTAAACTCAGAAGTAATTGTGCAATACTGAGGGAGATGATTCCTTCTACATGGATGAGTTTCCTATATAGGAAAAATCCTCCAACTGATAGTACAATGTCCTTTCCTCTTATCTAAACTGGGTCTCCGATTGAACTGACATGCATGAGTTATTTATGAGACAATATTCATTTATCTGAAGTGCAACAGTTACATGCATGCAAGCATTAACTAACTGAACTCACAATTAATCCACAAACTATTGGAATTAATCTAACTGGACATAACTCAGTTAACTGCGCTAACTAATTACAACCCAAATTACAACTCATCCTTATCTCTTTAATTGATGGATAAATTTCTCAATAAATGGGATAAATGTTGCATGTCCTCAAATAGACTTCAAGTTGATTTTCTCCAACTAATTAACTCAAGATGAATTAATTAATTATTTTACAAACAACTGCTAAGATCAAAGTCAATTTTTACTTCTCAGTTTTAGTTCAGGAACTAACTAAAAGTGGAATCCATCCCGAAATTCTATTTATAGCAATGTTATTTTTAGCACTTCTATTTTTCATTCCTTGTTACTATGTCCAACACTGGTACCTGAAATCCTATTTATAGCAATGCTATTTTTAGCATTTCTATTTTCAGCATTTCTTGTTGCCATTTTCAACACTTCCTCTCAACAAGAAAGGCCTTTAACTTGAACTTGATCCTGAACCTTTGGAATGTTCTGGATGAAACACTTCTCCCAAGTGTTATTGCTCCAACAACTCTAGAAACAAAAAAACTCTCAACTAACCTCTCTGTTGGGCTAGAAACATCCTCTGATGTTGAAGCTTCTTCTGCCACTGACAAGTGCTCCCTCTGTGACCTCTGAGCTGCTACAACACTCCATGCATCTTGCACTATTGCACACCTCTCTGTGTCATCCTGCACTCGTGCAATACTCTTGTGCCTCTCGCATTGTTGCAGCCTACTAGCTCTGCACTATATTGGGATTCCTGCACTGTAGCTCTCTCTACCGCTCCATCTGCATTTGTCTCTACCCACTCAGCCAGTCTTGCTGCTCCTCGTCAATGCTCCCGTAGCAAGGTCTATCAAAGAGGTTGGGTACCTCAATGATCTTGCCCCTATTCTAGCCTTCTTGGGACTGTCATTCCACATCGCCCCACCTCCTACCTAGAGGTATGGATGCATGTGATCCCTCTGCCCACTAAGTTTCCCCCTAATGGAGGTCTCTGAATGAGTGGATGCCTCCACTAAGTCTCCTCTCGGCTTCTCTAGTTGTGGCTGCTCCACAACCTCCTGAAGTTGCTTCACTGATTGTGGCTCCTCCACAATTGTCTGAGACTTCTTTTGGCACTGATGTTGAGAGGTAATGTACTCTCCCTCTCAACCACCAAGTCTCCAACAGTTGCCTTGATCCTCAAGGCTTTGCATGCATCTTGAACCTCAAGAGCATACAGGTTCTTGACTCGTGAACTGATCTGCTTCACCTGTCTAGTGGTGATGCGTCGAAGGAAAACCTTTCCCTTACTGAAGACTACATCATAGCCTTTGTCTACCAGCATTGTGATGGACAATTGTTGCAAAATGGCCCACCTCATGACAATGAAAGCATTGCACTTTCAATTTGTCAAACTTCTTCCCACCATGGGAAGAACTTGATTTTGGATGAGAAACCTTCTCCTTCCCTTTATTTTCCTTACTCATTAAGGCACTATTTTCTCATCCTCCTTGGATAAAGAACCATCTCTGGTGCTTCTTCTTATCTCCTCCTGCATCAGATACGACCAAAGTCGTTCCCAATCTGGCAGTTTCTCTCTTCCATTTACCAAGCCTTGGTAACTATGCTAGCTCTTAGGAAGACCGAGGAGTGCAAGAATCACCATGTCATCATCGACTGTCGTGATCCCTACACTTCCAAGATCATCCATGTAGGTCGTGAGCTTGTTCAAATATGTAGAGATCGTGTCACCCTTTTCACACTTGATTTTCTGAAGCTTGTCCTTCAGTGCGAACTTCCTTTGATCACTGTTGTTCCGATATAGATCTTTCAATGTTTTCCACATCAAAAATGATGTCTCCTTCCCATGGAGACTCGAGACTATGTGGTCTCGAACTACCTCCAGAAGGATTCTCCTTGCTCTAGCCACAATATCTTCCATTCCGACAATTCTGTAGCATCAGTCAGCATGGGGACCTCTTGATCAATGAAGTCCTTTAGACCGTTATGCTCTAATACTTCTTCCATGCAATCCCTCTAGGCTATATAATTTGAGTTGCCATCAAGGGCATACTTGAGTCTTAAACCGTTGAATGCCATTGATGAAATTGAGATGTGATAAGAACTCGATTTCTATATTCAGGAACCTCAAACTTCGAACTTCTCCCTTCTTGTATATTGTTCTTCGCTTTGATCACCTTTTCTTCGATATCATGTAGAAATTCCCACTGTAGATCAACATATTATGCAATATACTAAAGAAAAATACAAGATCTACTTCTACAACAAACTTTGTGGAAGCTTAATTGAATATGAGCAAGATCAATGAGAACACATATAACTGAGAATGAGAAATAAATCACACATAACACAGAAGAAATAACCTGGGGAAAGCCTCGGCCTAAAACCCCAATCTTTGTATTATCATACAAACTGGAAATATGTTTGAGTTACAAAAAGAATCAGCTCTCAAGCTATCCTGCTCTCTCTGCAATCAAACAATACTTCTCATAGATAATCAAAGGCTCTCACATCCTTCTCCTCTGCCCTCCAAGCCTCCTATTTCCTTGCACAATTTCTCTTGGGGTCCAATGCTGCCACCTGTGTGAATTGGCCTCTCACACTGCTCACTAAACTCAGAAGTAACTGCGCAATCCTAAAGGAGATGATTCCTTCTATATGGTTGAGTTTCCTATATAGGAAAAATCCTCCAACTGATAGTGCCCTGTCCCTTCCTCTGATCTCAACTGTGTCTCTGACTGAACTGACATGCATGAGTTATTTATGAGAGAATATTCAGTTATCTGAAGTGCAACAATTACGTGCATGTAAGCATTAACTAACTGAACTCACAATTAATTCCACAAACTATTGGAACTAATCTAACTAGACTTAACTCAGTTAACTAAGCTAACTAATTACAACTCAAATTACAACTCACCTTTATCTCTTTAACTGATGGATAAATTCCTCAATCAATGGGGTAACTGTTGCATATCCTCACATAGACTTCATGTTTGATTTTCTCCAACTAATTAACTCAAGATGAATCAATTAATTATTTTACAAATAGCTGCTAAGATCAAATTTGAATTTTACTTCTCAATTTTAGTTCAAGGACTAACTAAATTTGGAATCCATCCCGAAATGCTATTTTTAGCACTTCCATGTTTCATCCCTTGTTGCTATGTCCAACATTGGTACCTGAAATGCTATTTATAGCAATATTATTTTTAGCATTTCTTGTTGCCATTTTCAACATCTTCCAAGTAGATCTTCTTCCAAAGAGAGATCAACAATATTATTGAAGCCTTTCTCTCAGATCTTACTTTGATGCGAACTTGATGTAGACTTGATCTCCTTTATTGTAGAAACCACTGTTGATAATATCGGTGATATATCGGCGATATTCGAAAATATCGCGAAATTTTCGGCAAAACGATATATCGCCGAGAAAATATCGCGATATTTTCTGTTTTGAAAATATCGGCAAATATCGGAAAATATCGGCAAAATATCGCGATATTTTGAAAATATCGGCAAAATATCGGCTATATTTAAAAGTTTGAAAAAAATTATTTTTTATGCTTGCCGATATTTGCCGATATTTTGCCGATATTTTCACCGATATTGCCGATAAGATATTTTCTGGACCCTCGCCGATATTTTCCCGATACCGATATTATCAACACTGGTAGAAACCATCCTTCCTTGATTCATTTCTCAAATGATCCCTTTTGACAATCAATTTATTCTTCTTGAAGAGATTCCTTTTTCCTTCTCCTTGACGAGTAACTAATGCCCTTTCGAATGCCTTACTCACCTTAGCTTTGATGCCATGTTGGAAACTGGATAGTGGCAATTATTAATCTTATTTTCCTTAACCTTTATTATTTCTTGTGAAACTTATTTATCTTCTTTACATTCTTTAGTTACTTTTCTTACTTTTCATTAAACAATATCCAAAACAACAACAGAAACAATAGAGGACACATATATTAGGCTTTCATCCAGGGGAAGATCCCTCCAAGGGTAAAAACCAAAAACTCTTCTCTTCTTAGAATATTTTTTAAATGAGATACAAACACCCAAACCCTACACCAAGTCCTACTCCAAGTACCAAGTCAGCCCTCCAGCAAGTCCTCCACTGATTTTGCACCAACCAGCGTAAAACTGTGACTTCAACCTTACAGCTTCAATACTGCAACTCATCCTGCAACTTCAACCTTTTAATTTCATCCTTGCATATTCTCTTGAAACCCTAATCCAACCTCCTCTTGAGACCTACAGAGAGAAAGAAAACTCTCACAAGGTCAACAAGGTCTAGGAAAGGCTTTCTTCCTTCCAACAACAATATTTTGTAGTTCGTCCTCTTGCAACTCAAACCTATAAATTAGGCATCCTTCTATAGCACCATAAACCCTAAACATTCACATGTCTGAGAGAGATAGAGCCCAAAAACAAGATATTTCATCCTTCTTTCTTATTATTGACCTTCACTCCTCTTTTACTTACTTCCCAACTTCAGATCAAACTCTTTCTTGATAAATTGAACTTGTGTAGTGAGTGAATGTAAAATGTGGTCAAATTGCTCCTTTATATAGCCTTCTCAAGGGGTCAAATTCCGTCCTTTAGGCCAAATTGATGCTGCCAAGGCTGACTTGTACTTTGGAGTTTCCAAGACTTTCTAGACTCAAAAAATAATACTTTTTACAATTACATTTTTCCTGGAAGGTTCTTATAAACATGATGTTAATTCCTTTGACTCGTGACAATAATTCCTAAGTCCTAACAAACCTAGAAGCACGAAGAACATGCTTTTACTTAGAGAAACATCAATAATGAGCATTAAACCCATGCTTTAATAATGATAACTGTTAGGCTAGGCAGTAACTCTCCAATAGGCGATAAAATTGATTCTATTCATTTCATTAGGTAGGCTATTGTTATATACAAAAGGGTGTGATAGCTTAGTTCATCTTCTGATGACTGTTCACATTCCTAATTTAACTATTTACATAGATTCACCCAATCGTGAGGATTAGGTGTCAACATTCCCCCCCTTAATCTGAAGGGATGTTGGTGATTCCAAGCATCGTTCTGAATCTTTCAAGTTTTTCTCTTCCAAGCGCTTTGGTGAAGATGTTTGTCATTTTCTCATTTGTGGAACAATGACGGAGATGGATTGTTTTGGCGTCAACATGATGCCCATTCAGATGATATTTAGTATTGATGTGCTTTGCTCGATCATGGAACTTTGGGTTCTTGGCCAACTTTATTGCAGATGTGTTGTCAATCATGAGTGGAGTTGATTGTACTTCTTTTACCTACAAATCTTCAAGAATTTTCCTGAGCCACACAATTTCTTTTGTTGCTTTAGCTGCTGCCACGTATTCTGCTTCTATTGTGGAATCTGATGGAACTGATTGTTTGCGTGATCTCCAGGAGACAACTCCTAATCCAAGACTCATAGCATATCCTGAAGTAGATACTCCAGTTTCTTTGTCTCCATCGAAGTCTGAATCAAAGTATCCAATCAAACTGAAGTCATCCACCTG